>PVIA01013048.1:0-34327 GCA_004024845.1 Tonatia bakeri | reverse complement strand
ATGTGTCTTTTAACTATGTTCTTGTGAACCCTTCCCCTTTTCCCCTGAAACTCCCTCTTCTCTCTCCTCTGGTCACTTTCTGCCTGTCCTCTATTTCAGTGTCTTTGACTGTATTTTGCTTGTTTCTTTGTTTTGTTGTTTAGGTTCCTGTTAAAGGTGAGATCATATGGTATTTATCTTTCACTGCCTGGCTTATTTCACTTAGCATAATGCTTTCCAGTTGCATCCATGATGTTGCAAAAGGTAGGAGCTCCTTCTTTCTTTCTGCTGCATAGAATTCCATTGTGTAAATATACCATAGTTTTTTGATCCATTCATTTACTGATGGGCATCTAGGTTGCTTCCAGCACTTAGCTATTGTAAAATGTGCTGCTATGAACATTGGGGTGCAAAGGTTCTTATGGATTGGTGTTTTAGGATTCTTAGGATATAGTCCCAGCAGTGGAATTGCTGGGTTGAAAGGCAGATCCATTTTTAATTTTCTGAGGAAGTTCCATACTGTTTTCCATAGTGGTTGTACCAGTCTGCAGTCCCACCAACAGTGCACTAGGGTCCCCTTTTCTCCACAACCTTTCCAACACTTGCTGTTTGTTGTTTTGCTTATGATGGCCATTCTGACTGGTGTGAAGTGGTACCTCATTTTGGTTTTAATCTGCATCTCTCTGATAGCTAGCGATATTGAACATTGTTTCATGTGATTTTGGATCTTCTGTATGTCCTCCTTGGAGAAGTGTCTGTTCAAGTCCTTTGCCCATTTTTTAAATGGGTTGCTTGTCTTCTTAGAGTGGAGTCATGTAAGTTCTTTATATATTTTGGAGATTAAGCCCTTGTCTGAGGTATCATTGACAAATATGTTTTCCCATACAGTTGATTCTCTTTTTGTTTTGATATGTTTTCTTTAGCTGTGCAGAAGCTTTTTATTTTGATGAGGTCCCATTTGTTTATTCTTTCCTTTATGTCCCTTGCTCTAGGGGACATGTCAGTAAAAAAATTTTTGCGTGATATGCCTGAGATTTTCCTACCTATATTCTCCTCTATTACTTTAATGGTGTCACAATTTATATTTAAGTCTTTTATCCATCTTGAATTTATTTTTGTATAAGGTATAAGTCAGTGTTCTAGTTTCATTTTTTTGCACGTAGCTGTCCAGTTCTCCCAGCACCATTTGTTGAAGAGGCTATTTTTACTCCATTTTATGTTAGAGCTGCATTCTTAACCATGACACAGCACAGCCTTTCTGATTTATTTTTTGTCTACTTTAAAACCTTTATTTATTTATTTATTTATTTATTTATTTATTTATTTATTCTTTTTTTAGAGAGAAGGGGAGGGAGGGAAAAAGAGAGGGAGAGAAACATCAATGTGTAGTTGCCTCTCATGTGCCCCTCCCCAGACCCAGCCTGCAACCCAGGCATGTGCCTCGATTGGGAATTGAACTGGCAGCCCTTCGGTTCGTAGGCCGGCACTCAATCTAGTAAGCCACACCAGCCAGGGCTCTCTCTGCTTTTAAGATCTTTTTTGCCTTTGGCTTTCTACAGGTTTACTAAAATATGTCTAAAAGTATAACTTGTTAGTTACACTGATTAGCATTTATATAACCTCTATATTTTATATGAACTGTTATTCCTCTATTCTGGAAGGTTCTCAGATGTCATCAGTTCAGATATTGCCTCTCCTCCACCTTCTGAAACACTCAGTAGACATATGGCAGAACTTCTTGCTCAATGTCTCATAGTTTTCATATTTTTAATCTCTAAGATACATAACGATAGTATATTCAGTTGGAGTTTCTGTTTACAATTACCCCTTCTTTTTTCCCTAGTGTTTATTCCATAGTATATCTAATTATTATATGCTTAGTTTCTAGATATTTTATTTGGCTCTTTGTAAAAATCAGCTTGGTACTTTTTATAGTGTCTGTGTGTTTTGGATCCTATTTATTTTTAGGAGTCTCTCATTTATTTAAATGTATTTCACACAATTGTTTTACATGTTTATTCAGTAACTTTAATATCTATGGCATTTATTGTTTCTGCTTTTAATCGTGGCTTACACAGAAGCTGTTCACTTATTACAAACCCATCCAGTAGAGTTAAACAATGTGTGTGCACATGCGTGCATACATGTGTGTGCCAACACTGGCATGTGTGTGCATGTGTACACATGTGTGCGGATGCTGTTGTGCGGGCACATATGTGTCAGCACTGTTGTGTGTGCGCATGCACACATGCGTATGTTTTGTCACCATCATGTGTGCACATACGTGTTGGTGCCGTCTTGTGTGTGTGTGTGGATTGTTGGCAACACTTTAGGGACCCTAGACTTGGATTCATTTCTTCTTAGCACTCAGTTTACTAACCAATGTTTGACTGCACAGTCATGCATAATTTTTAATTTGCAAATAAAGCTTTCATTCAGCAAACATTTAAGCACTCACATTACAAAAATGGTTAACCCATTTTTTTCCCTTTAAGATGCTCACAGTGCAGTGTAAGAGAACATTTTCTCTTGTGCAGTGTGCATAGAGCTGTAACAAGGAAGTATATCTAGTACTGTGAGAATGAAGGTAAGTGGACAAAAATCTAGCGTGCAGTGAGAAGAGGATGCACAAGTCTTCACAGAGTCCTGAAGGCCAAGTGAGTTGATATGGGGATAGGAGAGAAATCTGGACACAGGATATGAAAGAACGCAGCACACAGCACATTCTGAAAATGCAGGTAGTTCTATGGGGTCTGGGCAAAAAGGAAAATGGAAAGCATTCCAATAACGAGCAGCTCTTGTGGAAAGAAGTAGAAACAGAAAAGCTTAAATTAGGTGGAAGAGTCAGTGAGGAAAATCAGTTCATCTTGAGAACATGGTTTGGGAAGGGAAGTACAAATAAAGGAAAATAGAAAGATAGATGGAAGATACTGCACCTCTTGATTATTGCAAAAAGAAATGTGCAAAATCTGTGCCGCAGATTTATTGTTTAGACCAATGTTCGTGCACATGCAGCTTCAGCTGGGGTGGCCATAGGTCCTAATTCAGCAGGGCTGGGGGGCCTCAGATTCCGTCTCTCTAATACGCTCTCCAGAGATGCTGGTGCTGCTGATCCGCAGACCACACTGAACAGCAAGCGTTCCGAATACACCACGGTTTGTTCCTAGTCATTCATATGATTGTAAAGGTGGGCTCTAGTGCAGCCCTTCAAAACTCACACCACATTACTAATATTTTCAAAGAGCCCATTTTCCAGCTTCATATAAGGTGTTCTATATGTATTGTATTGCATTTAAACTGTAGAATTAGAAGAGAAAAAGAAGTCCTATGTCTTTCTCTTCTTTTAGGATGCTGTGCTTCTGGATCTTATTTCCTGTTTTACCAACGGCACTATCTCTTTCAAAACAGCATTTGATAACTTAAGACTCTAATTTTATGAACATTTTATGCCTGCAAAATGTAGTCCCTCTAAAACAGAAGTCTTCAAACTCAGTGAACTATACATCACTTGAACTCTGTAACCAGATTTCAGGGAACTTTGTATCTTCCCCAACGCCTAGCATAGTAATGTGTACACAGCGACTGCTCCCTCCTATCTGTCTGTTGACGAACCCGCATCCACCCTAAGTTGTTTCAAAGAAATTTCATGACTATATGGAAATAAACTGTACACATAATCTGTTTTCCTCATGTGCATGTAAATTTTGCATTTCAAAATACTGGGCTTCCTTCACTCCCAATGGCAGCTTCACACACAGTCTATAAATCTTGCTGTTAAGACATTTTCCTTCATTATCCTAAATTTATCTTAATTTCAATCCAATTAAAAACTGTTTACTAGAGTTTTCCCCCATATAATTGAGCACAGTATAGTTGATTTTTAACTGTAAACATACATCTGTGAATGATTCCTAAATGTCGCAGTATAGAGGGGATCCTGCAGCATAATGGAAGTAATTTATTTCCAAATTGTTCCCATTTCTCTTATGACTTGCTTGCAAAGCTTTATTAAAATCAACTCCAGCAGGTATGACAAGAGGCTGACCTTGTTTCCTAAGCATAGTGCATGCTTCCCACACAAAAGACTCTTAAGGCTTTGAATAGCCCATAAATTCACACACCCCCAAATCCACGTCTCTAGTTACACTGAAGCAAAGAGTAGTGGCAATAATGCAGCATAATATTTAAAGGTATGGAATCCGAGGTAAGACTCGGCGGCTTGCATTTCATCTTGACCACTCTCCAGGAGAGTGACTTTAAGCAAATTATGGGACTGTTCTGTCTCAGTTACCTCACCCATGAAGCAGAATAGTAATGTTGTCTGCAGCACAGGGTTATTGTGAGGATTAAATGAGTTGGTGCGTGTAAATAACATGACAAATACCTATTATTGGTTATTATTATTATTATTATCAGCATTATGGTCATTTTTAATTCCAACCAACCCTTATAGCAGCCAAATTCCAGGCAAGAGATGGACTTGCCACACAGACGGCAAAGATCAAACACCAACACCTGCCAGGTGATTATAAGAATCCACACCATGGTCTGGTCATCCTGGTAATCTTAGCAGTCAAATGTCAGTGATCAGCAGAGTCAAGCCCATTTTTCAACAGATAACCCTTTCATGGTTTCTAAACCAGCCACATGTGTTACTGTTTCTCAACAGACCTGCATGTTCTGTCATGCAATTTGAGCAGTGTGTCAGTTTGACTGGGTCCATCGAATTGGTACTGAGCATCCACTTTGTCTAAGGCATTGAGTCAAGATGTATGGAAGGATATGAAGATGAATATTTAACGGATATTAAATGCCTTTCTATGCGCCAGGCACTGAGCTAGGTGATGAAGATATAAAAGAAAGTAATGCATATATAGTTTCTGTCCTTGGGAAGCTTCTAGTTTAGACAGGAAAAAGGAAGATAAACTATAAATACAATAAAGCTTACATGTTGTGCTAGGGGAGGACAAAAATGTTACATGAGAGAAAACAAAATGAGGGAGAGGTCAAGGGTGGTGTCCAGATGGAAGTGGCATCTAAGTTGAGAACAAAAGCATGAGTAGGAATTAGCCAAATGAAAAGACAGGGAAAGTACTAGGGAACAGTACATGCAAAGGCTCAAAAGCAATGGAGGGCCCAACAGCCTTCTCTGGAGAAACTAACAGGAGTTCAATATCTCTGGAGTGTATAGTTCAGGAGTTAGATGGAAGAGATGAATAGAACCTTGTAAGCGATGGTAAGGGATTTGCATTTTATTTCGTGGGTAATGGGGAGATACTAAGGGTGATAAGCAGGGGGTGAGATGATGAGGTCAATAGGCATTTTAGAAAAAGCAGTCTGGCTGCAGAGCAAGGAAAACGAGGTTTGTCCAGAAGGTATCCAGCCATGTAATATAAAACATAGAGACATTTATTGAGGAAAATAAAATATACAAGAAACATTGTACATAGGAAAATGATGCCTCAGTCCTCTTCAAAGTAAGCACCTTGGGACCTCACAGAGTTCTCCCAATCACCATCTGCTGCCCCATCCCATTTTCCCGAATCTCATCAACAGTCTGAAATCTCTTCTCTCTCAAAGATGATTTTGGTTTGGGGACAAGCCAGAAGTCACAGGCACCAAACTGGGGCTATAGGGGGACTAAGTCACCTGAGTGATTTGATGTTTCACCAAAAAAACTCGACACGAGACGTGATGCACAAGTGGACGTGTTGTGGTGATGAAGCTGCCAATCACCAGTTGCCCAGAGCTGCAGCCTTCCGAATCATCCGAAGAGTTTCCACAGAGGGATGTTCAAGCTTAACACAAAATCTGATGCAGATTTGTTCCTGTGCTCACTCGGTCATTTTGAATGTGAGCCCACACAGTGCACATGCTCACTCAACAGCATCTCCCACCCCCAACTGACTAGTACAGTGAAGTCGTCATTGTTCACACATGCACATTCCAGTCCACTCTCCTTGGCTGCCAGGTCACATTGATGTTTTGCAAATCATTCTCAATATATTAACAATGGCTGGACCTTTTCCAGACAGACCTTGTATGTGGACAAGGGAGGGAGACAGAGGGCAGGACTTGAGCCAGGAAAACCTATTTGATTGTTGTGATGATAAAAGCAGGACCTGGAGGTGGCTTGGACTCAGTTAAGGCAGCAGAAAGATGAAGAAGTAAATGGTCTGAGGAGCTATCGGGAAGAGAGGAACAGGAAGAGTTAACGATTAATGAGATACAGTGAGTGTGGAGGGAAGAATGAAAGATGACTTTGAGGGCACAAAGTAGAGAGCACAGCCTCCTGTTCCCTGTGGTGGGGATTAGGAGGTAGGACAGAATGTGATCACTGCCATAATAGAAACGCAAAGATCCAAGAGAAGCATGAGCGAATAATTCCTTAGGGATGAGGGGCTTGGAAACACCTTCCAGGTCAGGAGGTGCTGAAGTTGGGCTAAGATAAGCCCGGACTGTGAGTTTGGAAAAGCTGCAAGGCTATTTCCGTTCTTCGGTGATGTCAATCCTGTAGTTGGGATCCTTCTCAGGGGCCGAGTCCTCCGGCAGGCCCGGCCTGTAGGAAAAAAGCACTGACAGTCAAAAGTCCAGAGGTACCTCAGGCTGTTCATCAGGACCTGGAACGCCTGCTTGAAATCGGCTCCAGCTCTGCGTAACATTTCTCAGGCTGTAGATATTTGAGGTCATGCGCAGGTCCTTGTCAGCTGGGGAATTGCTGCTCTGAAAGTGTACTTACCGAAAGCCTTGCCAGAGTTGTCAGAAACTAATCACTCTCCCTACCCTTTTAAATTTCTTTGAAAAAAAAAATGATAAAAGCCAAATTTTGATATAATGTTTCAAGGCTGTGCATACCAGATTTTGTCCTGGATTTCCATGTAACATCAGACCTCAAAGAAATAAGTGTTGCTCTCAGCCGGGAACGAGAACGCTGACCCTGCCTACTTCAGCCCTGCTCACCCGAGTGCAGTGAGGACTCACAGCAGCGCCATGAGTACGCGGAGAGGAGTCTCCCAGCCTCTGAACTGCCAGCCCAGCACATGTGGGATACATCTTTAACCACAAAGTGTTTTCTTGAAGGCCTTTCCTCCACTGTGAAAACTTACATTTAATAAGGACTGAAGAAGCCTATAAATCAAACACAATGAAATATTAAATTATGCACCTTACTCCAAGTGGGGTACATATATTTTATCATCAAAAATTGTGGGTCTGGGCATTCTGGAAATTCTGATTTCTTGGGCAGTCTGGGGGTTGGGGAGCAAAGCCGCATTAGTTTTCAATTTACGGAACATGATGTTAGTGATTACATTAACTTAATCTAATATTATTTCCCATATTTAAGGACAGAATGAGAACCTTGTGTTTAGATTGTTGTTGGCTTTCAAAATATAAATGTGAATGTATATGTGTGAGTGTGTGTGTGCATATGTAAAGAAATAAGGGCCCGGCTGGCTTTCTGTATAATAGGCTGAGTTATTAGTACAGCTGCACATTTTGTGTCTCGGGGGATTAGAAGCTCAGCCCGAAATCTCATTTAATTACAGAGCATGGACTACCATGGACCTCGTGCATCTGGACCCAGGAATAATAGAGAGCATTTTCTTTCAATGGTTTGTCGTGTTCAGGATAGAAACACATGTAGTTCAGTTTCTACCATTTGGTTAAGAACAGAAAGCAAAAGTTCACAGATATTAGATCAGCCTATTAAATAATTTTACTAAACTTCCTGGACTCTCTTTTCCTTTAAAAAATGTAACTCTCTTCTCCTGTAGACGTGGAAGTAAAAGGGCACCAGATCACTCAGTTCCCCTGTGAATGAACAGAAAAATGCTACCTACCTCACAGGGCATCACAGGAATGACACAGGTAACAAAAGCAGAAGGACACCACAAAAGATCAAATGCTGTGCAGTGTTGGTTAAACACTACTATTGCTCCTCCGTCCTTTATCCATTCAATAAAAACTTCTGAGAACCTATTAGGTACGAAGCACTGTTTTAGAGGAGGGAAATAGAGTGGTGAATAAGAAAGACATGATTTCGCCCTGGCTGGTGTAGCTCAGTGGATTGAGCGCGGGCTGCGAGCCAGGCATCGCAGGTTCGACTCCCAGTCAAGGCACATGCCTGGGTTGCAGGCCATGTCCCCCAGCAACCGCACACTGATATTTCTCTCTCTCTCTCTCTCTCCCTCCCTTCCCTCTCTAAAAATAAATAAATAAAATCTTAAAAAAATTAAAAAAGAAAGACATGATTTCAGTTCTAAGGCAGTTTATGTTCTGGTGAGGGAAACGGATGATAAAGTGATTCTAGAAACTAATGCACGCTGTGAAAAATGCAGAGCAGGATGAAGTGATAGACAGTGGCTGTGGGGGTGGGGGGTCCTTTAACAAAGTTCCACCGAAAAAGTAACATTTGAACTGGAGGCTGAATGAATTCAATGACAAGAAGCCACTAGAAGAACATTCAGAAAAAGAGAAAAGTGAGTGCAGTGGCCCTAGGCTGGGCCTGCCTGAGGACAAGAGAGGACCGCAGTGATGGGAGTGTCAAGCGCGTGGGGAGGGGGGCAGTATGAGGTGAGTCTTCAGAGAAAGGTGGTGGCCCAGCAAGTAGGACCAGCCCTGGAAGCCGTGCTTGAGTCTTGATGTTACCCCAGGAGCTACAGGAAGGCACTGGAGGATTTTAAGCAGATTAGGGCTGTGTTCCTGAATTGTATTTTAAAGAGGGAATCATTTTAGCTGTAGTGTGGAAACTGGATGAGAGGTGGGATGGAGAAGTGGCTAGAGTTGTAACAAAGACATCAGTTAAGAGGCTATTACAATAGCTGAGGTGACAGGGGAAAAAAAGCAGGCATCCCAATGGGAAGGTCAAACAGGAATTTGCATGTATGATCTGGATGGAGTTCAGGGGAGAGAGATTCAGTTTAGAGTCGTGAATGTCAGGGTCGTCAGCAAGTGGGTGGGAGATGAAGCCTTGGGAGCTCAATTGTCACATGGGGAGATGGCAGAGGGACAGAAAGGTGGCCAGCACGGAGCTATGGAATGTCCCAACATTTTGAGGAGAAACAGAGGAGGAAAATCCAGCAAAGAAATAACCAGCAAATGAGGCAGAGGCGAATCCAGAAAAGTGTGGTGCTCTGGTAGCCCCGAGAAGAAAATATGAGAAGGAAGGAGTGGTCGATGAGTCAAATGCGGTTGAAATGAAGAGGGAGGTGACCACCTGAGTACTGAGAGAGCCCATTGGATCTGATGGCCTTGATAAGGGGGCTGAAGCATGATTGTAGTAGACTACAAATAGACTTGAACCTGAGGAATGTAGAGAACAACTGCCGGCGACCCTTCTAAAAA
The DNA here is from genome assembly GCA_004024845.1 of Tonatia bakeri. Lineage (NCBI taxonomy): Eukaryota > Metazoa > Chordata > Mammalia > Chiroptera > Phyllostomidae > Tonatia > Tonatia bakeri. The sequence goes on along the minus strand of PVIA01013048.1, from coordinate 25,003 downwards.
GTTTCCTAGGAAAGATCAAAGGAATGAGACTTGGGTCCAAAGATATTTCTTTTAGTAACTAATCGTAGCTACTAGCTGTCATTTTTTTCTCTACTCTCTATGTGCCAGGCACTATGTACTTTATCTCGTTGACATTTTAATCCTTAAAATCCTATCAGATAGACATTGTAATCTACTGTTTACATTAGGAGTCGCAAAGGCAAAGAGATAGGTGGTCCCAGACCTTGTGAGTAGTAGGTAGAGGAGCCCACACTGGAACTCAGATCTCTCTCCCTTAACGCCCCCGGTTTTCCGTGACACTGTGGTGACTACGTGCCCACACTCTCGACCACATTCTCCAGTCGAATGTGTGGAAAACTCCACGCTCCTGCTCTCAGTTAATAAAGTCTGATCTGTGTAAAACATATCCAATACCCACTCAGCCTGGTTAATGATCTCATGTAAATGTAACTTCAGAGGTGGGACAGGACCGGGGACAGTATAAGCAGTGGCTCATCAAGGACCCTTTCCTTCCTTCTCTGCACTCTGCGGTCTTCACCACTGGCTTCGTCTTCAGGCTGGTTTCCCTCTTGCACACGGGAGTCCTTCTCTAACATGCCATATGCCTCATTGTTTAAATCCAGAACAGACAGACCATGTCTCTCTAACACAGAATACATAGCCACAGTCTGCTGGAGCCAACTGGGGCCACGCCCACCCCGTCATCAGAGAATTGCCAAACACTGATCGCTTTAGGGGAACCAGAACCTTTCTCTGGAGCTGAGGGTCACGGGATAAACTGTCAAAATTCAGTTCTACTTGGGAAGGACAGGAGATAGACACTGGGTGGAGGACACCTAGGCTCTGCTGCAGCCGTGGTCCTATGTAAGGAATCCATGAAAGACCGTTGTAAGTGAGCCTGCCCCACAGGGTCTTCGGGAACTCATCAGTGCAGGCTGGACAGTTATTAGAGACTTTGTTTTGCTCATTTATAGTATTCTAAATAAGAAATTCTCCTGTTTATTCCTGAGTTTGTTTCTATTTGCTATTTCAAATGGGGGTTACTTTCAGGACAACTAACATTACTTTGGTATCCAAGAAAGAGGAGTTGATCCACTATTTAAATGGGGTTTGTGTTTGTTTAGCCTAAAGCTTAAGATTGTGAATTTCTGAAGGGAATGGCTGTTTTCCATTACTTCGGTGTCGGTGTTCTGTACTTACACTGGGGACTGAATAAGATTCGTTGGCTGACTTTCCCTTGCAAAACGTTGAAAAGATTTCAACTGCAACTATAAGGCAAAGCCACTAAATGTTGGGTCATCTTGACACTTACATGTGTCACTAATGGGATACATATGGACCTGGGCAAAATCAACAGTTTAAGTGAAAAAAAGAAAGAACTTCCATGGCATTCCTGAACAAAAAAAAAAAAAAAAAAAAATTTATACTTTCATTGTATAAAAGGAAAACAGAGTAGCAGTTGTACAATTTTTTTTAAATATCATCTTGGCTGTCGTGGCTCAGTGGATTGAGCACTGAACTGTGAAGCAAAGGGTCACTGGTTTGATTCCAAGTCAGGGCACATGCATGGGTTGTGGGCCAGGTCCCCAGTAGGGGGTGCATAAGAGGCAGCCACACATTGATGTTTCTCTCTCCCCCTCTTTCTCTCTCCCTTCCCCTCTCTCTAAAAATGAATAAATAAAATCTTAAAAAAAAAGAATTTCTTTATAATTAAAAAAAATCAGATACAGTATACTAAAAAATCAAGTCCTAAAAAGTAGGCTATGACTGATACAATTCTAAGGCAGGCTGTGTCAGGTACGTGGAAGTCAGGATAGGAGCCTGTGTCTCCTATCCCTGCCACCCCTGGGCAGCACCCTGTCTTACCTGCTCTCTGATCTGTGCTTTCTCTCTTCCTGCCCTATCTTTATCCCTCCTCTTCTTTCAAACCGCTCCACTGCGAAACCCCACGAACCTTATTCCGGAGTAAACGAACTCCCCTGTACCCTCAGCTGCTACACAGAATACATCCTATCCTTCCTCCTCTTACCGAAATTTGATGTATCTCCCAAGACCACTGCTTCTTTGACCTCCAACTAAGTCTTCTAACTGATCCACTGAAACTATTCTTACCAATTAACGATGACCTTGCTACTATTCAATAGATAGGGCTCTGTCCTTTGCTTGATCTCTGTGAATGTCTTCCTCCTTCTCGAAACACTTTTCTCCATTGACTTCCATAACATTACATTTTCCTGGTTTTCCTACTACATTCCTCAGTATCTTCCTTGGCCTCTTCTGTAAGTATTGTTCTACTGTAAGGCTTCATCCTTGGTTGTCTTTTCACTCTACATAGTTTTGCTGAGTAATTTCACCCGTTCCCATAGCCTCAACCACCATCATTATTGGTGGTCCTTAAACAATTTGTGTCATGGAATCTTTTGAGAATTCAGTGAAAATTCTGGACCTTGTTCCTAAAAAATATACATAAGCATAAATTTTTTTCAAACCATTGAAGAGGTTCATGGAAACCCTAAAGCTATTAATGGACCCTTTAAAAAGTATTGCTGATCTATAATGCTAACCTTTTTCTCCATGCAGCTCTCTTAGACAAGACTCAAATATCAAACTGCCTGCTTGAAATCTCTACTGGGGTATCCCATCAGCACCACATGCTCAATATGCTTAAATCCTACTATTTTCTTTCTCTCCTAAGCCTGACCCTGACAGATTAAACATTTTTGTCCTCCAGTAAGATTTTACATGTTTCTTTACAGGTCTTTTGTAATTCTTATTAAGTCTATCCCAATTTTAGAAGTGTTTCTATTGGGAATGATATGTTTCCCATTCCTATTTCTAGGTGCTTACTACTAGCACAGAATAAAGTCTATTTTTGTATATTTATCAAATATTTAGGTACCCTATTAAATTTGACTTGCCTTTTTACTATAGTCTCTTGGATTTTATAAATAAAAATATGAAGAATTGTCAAAAAGCTAGTTTATTTTCCTTTTCTAATATGTATGCTTATTATTTAACATTCTTATCTTATGGCATTTTTAAATGTCATTACTGAAAGTATAGAATCAACAGCATTGCCACCATGTAGGGGCTTATTAAAGATAAAGGATCTCAGCCCCATCCCCCAATCTACTTAGAAAGATCCCAGGTGACTCATGTAAAGTTTGAGCAACAGTATCATAGAATATGTTCCTGATTATGTTCCCGTTCCTGATTCTAACTGAAATGGGCTGTGTATTTCACAAAAATAGTTTTCCTCTCTTGCTATCTCAGGACAGTTTATTTAGAATTGACTGCTTAATGTTAATTCTAAATTTACATATGATAAATTCCTTTATATATGATAATATAGTCTTTCTACTTTAATTTGATTAATTTAATGAATTAATTACATTAATGATTTAATTTGTTACACGAACAAAATAAATGTTCCTTTTTATATGCTACTGGATTTTATTTCCTAATATTTTATTCTATTTTTCTTCTATATTGATAAGCAATTGACCTCTAGTTTTCTTTTTTGGTTTGGGTATTAAGTTACAAGCAGTTTAATAAAGTAGTTTGGGGATTATCTTTATCACCTTTGTAGAATGGAGCAGGCAAACCTAGTTTGCGTATGAGAATTACCTGGTGGAGGGGTGCTCTTAGGGAAATATTAATGTTTAGGTCTGGCTCCTGGAGATTCTGATTTGAGTATTGTGGGATTCACCAACAAACAGGTATTTCTGTTTTTTAATTAAATTAATTTTTTATAAAAACTCCACAAGTAATTCTAACAAATTTCTAGGACTGAGAGACACTGGTCTGGAATCCTTTAAATAACTTCACAAGATTAAGTACAATTTAATCATTATCTTGTCAATGGGCACTAGTCACCTTCTCAATTTCTTCTTTGGTAATTGTTCCATTAAAGTTTCCCATTTCTTTTTGAATGAATTTTAATAAATGTACGTCTTGCTCTTTATAAGGTTAAGAACATTTTATTCTATTCCCATTTTGCTGAGAGTTTTCATCATGAATGTACGTTCGATTTTGTCAAATGCTTTTTCTGCGTCTGCTGAGATGATGGTGCAGTTTTTCTTCTTTCATCTGTTAATATGGTGAATTACATTGATTGATCGTGAAGTGTTGAACTAGCCTCTCATTCCTAAGATAAATCTCACTTGATTGGGATATAGAGTCCTTTTTATATATTGCTGGGTTCTATTTGTTAACATTTTTTTGAGAGCAAAAAAAAAACCCCAGGAAATGCCCTTACTGGTCATTCTTCATTTTCTTCCCCATAGGTCTGCTACTGTTTACTTCTCAGATTCTTCAGAGAGTTGCTTCACTGCTTTTTGTAGTCCATCCAGGTTTCCATTTGGAATCAGCGGAGGAGAGAGGCTGTGGTAGTCTTATACCATCTTGACTAGCATGAGAAGTCTATCACTTTTTTAATAAATTTTTTGTAAACAGCACATGCAATCTATCAGTTTGCATTTAAATGAAGAATTCAGTCCATTTACATAAAGCTTATGTCCTAGATTTTATTTGTTTTGTTCTACTTTGTGTATATTTGTTGTACTTTTTGGGTTTTGTTTTATTTCTATTTGATGATTCCCCTGTAATTTTCCAAATCAGAAATACTCACTTTTTCTTTCTTAGAGTCACAATCAAGCAGCTTTTACTCAACTATTACACAAAAATAACAACAATTTTCTCTCTAACAAAGCATCATACTTTCATTTCTTTACTCCTTTCTCTAAAGAAAAATGCTCTTTAGAAGACATTTTCTTATGACACTTTTCCCCACCCCAAATAAGTCTTTTCCATGTTATTTATCTTTCTTTCCTTTTGTTATATGCCTAGGTTATACAGAGATTTAGCACTTTGTTTAGTTCCAGACTAGCATTATTCCAGGGTTATTGTCTTAGCCCTTGAACAACCTAGGATGATGACACATTTAGATCGATGGGAAGATACTTCATCCTCCTTTGCTCCGCTCAACATCTCTTTCTTTGTCTTTCCTTATCTTGAAACCTCTGTTCTGATGAATTTCATTTTGGCTATGCTATAGTCTCTTCTCAAGTATTTTCCCAAGATTGGAAAGATTATATTTGCAGTAATTCTTTGTATATTTGCAAACACCTTTTTATACCCCAGTAGATGAATCCCAGAAACCTAACAAGCAAAAGAAGCCAGACACAGAGGTGCACATGCTGGATAATGTCATCTGCAGGACTTCGAGAACAAGCAAAGCTGATGTATGTGATCTAGCCATTAGAACAGTGGTTACTTTTGGGAGAGGGATGCAGATGCCTACTAGGGTACTGGAAATGTATGTTCCTTATTCTATGTGGTGGTTGCATGTGTTTATACATATATGAAAGTCATTCAGTAGTATGCTCAAGATATTTGTACTTTACTGTATATATACCTCAGTAAAATGAAAAGGTTTAAAGAGGATGAAAATATTAATAAATTAATAACTATGGAAGAAAATTGAAAAAGAGGACCAGGAGTAAGACTTTTCCCCATGAAAAGCACCAGGCCAAAAACTGTTCAATGCATTTTCTAGCAAAACTCTCAAGAAATGTGTATCATACCATTTAAAATGTAATGATTATTTTCTAAATAGAGAAATGAAAAGTTCCCCAATCATTCTGCCATATGAGATGACCTCATATTTTTGCCTTTAAATTGGGAAAATAAAACAGCATCAAGTACCCACATTCTAAAGAAAACTGGAAGTCTTTGGGCTTGTTTGGAAGGGCCAAACTAGGTTTCCTAAACCAACTCTATCATCTCCTTCCACTTGTGGTACTGGACAAGGGAAAGCTGAAAAGGCAGCTAAGCCTCCTCACTTCCTGTCCTGCACCCCAAGGACCTTCAGCTACAGGTTAAGCTTGATCCAGACGGAAGGAAACAGATTCAAACAATTAAAAATGTACATAGTTGGCATCTATCCTGTGAGCTCCAGTCATTAGGATCTACAACACCCAATCATAATTTCCATCAAAGACTGGTCACCATTCAAATAAGTGAAGAATCCATGAAAAGCACCTTTTAAATAGTTTTTTTAAAAAAGAAAACTATTCAAAAGCTAGAAATCAATGGGAAAGCATGCGATAACCAAGTGCATGCTATTCCTTACAGATGATAAACATGAATTTTCAAGAAAAGATCAGTGAGGACAATATCCATTGATGTCAACTCAGGTTCCTCCTATTACAGAAAGAGCATCTTCCATAATGCACTTACATTTCTTCACTAAGGGACCCCTTTCACACTTTCTCTTTGACCTCTGTGAAAATGAAATTTGTGAACAATCATTGCATTTGCTGGCTGAGGATCTGTTTGCATTTCCGTTCATCCCTTCACTTCAGAGGTTCTGCATTCAGGCATATGGAGACGAGAAGCTAACAGAGCAGCAGGCCTGGGTGTGGAATCGGCAGTTAGAGTACCAGCCCATATAGAAACAGACCTTCCTGCAAGGTTGAATGGGACTGATAAAGTCATAGATTGTCCTGCTGTGTGTGAGTTCTGGGAATGCAGCTAATGGGACTCAGAACCTGGGGACACAAGCAGGATTTAAGTAAGGTGCAATAGGTGAATTAACCCAATATGTAAATGTGTGCATGTTAGGAGGCAAAATTACCCATTAACACACACACCAGTTCAATATATCCAGCCTCTGTGGCAAGTTACTAGCACTGTCTGGCAGTCCTTTTGGAAATTCTACCATATTCCTGCTGACAGAACAGGGATATGGAGGTACATAAGCCATTAAAAACAATCAATTGCACTGTTAAATTATATAAATGTTCTATGCAATTATCGACAGAAATATAATTTTCTGTATGATATCTCAGAAATAAAACATTATCTTGAAACACACTGCAGAAGTCAAAATGTTTATTTGGAATTCCCAGTCCTTAGACTTCTCTGTGATGTCCAGTTCATCCAGCAGATTAGGGACAAAGCTGGCATATTCTGCAGCTGGAAAGTACCAGCTAAACTCAGCTTCTCCCCACAGCCAAGGCCATTCTGGGCCTCCCCATTGCTGGGCCTCCTGTTCTGACATACAGAAAGATTGCACGGGGAGTGTCTCATTAGGATTCAGGAGGTAAACGTGGTGGTGAAAGAGTTAGTGACCATGCAATGAGCAACATATCAGCCAAACTGAAGTGTGGGGGGAGGTGGAGTGGGGAGAGGGAGAGAGATATGTTCTAGGAGAAAGTAAATAGTACTTTCTAAAGTATAAGCAACTGAGAAATACTGTCTCATGGTAAAGCCAAGTCTACACATGTTATTTCTTTTTGTAGGATTTGTAACTACTTCCTAGAGCTTCTTCCTTCCTTCCTTTACTCCTTTCTTCCTTCCTTTTACCAAGAACAAAGTCTTAAGTTAAACAGAAAAAGCTGTTGTATGAGAACGTGGAAACTCAGGCGTCCTGAGCTGATAAAGGAGATTGCCCTTCAGGGAGTCAGGGGAAGTTACACGGTGTGGCTTTCCCTATACCCCTGAAAATGCAGTTGCTGACTCCATCTTACTTGCAGGTCTTTCCAAGACAGAGGACTATGAGTGCCTCTCTGGTCCTTGTATAAAGAATTAGAATTTTTGTACATAATTTAACTCTTCAGGGCCCCCATGTTAATCTTTGAAGGGGTCAAACATTGGGTTAATTGAGGTGGCAACCAAGAACAATCCAGCAGGGCCTAATGCATGCCCATGGGGTGGCCACATGCCATCAGCTCACAAGCTAAAGGATTTTGAGTTTGTTCAGAGCTGGAGACAATAGGGCAGAGTGGACGGGCTCAGCCATCAACAGAATGTTTGTGTCACACTTCACCTTCCCTTTGTCTGAAAGACTTGGAGACCTGGGGGACAAAAAGCACACTGGTAGTCATCGCGGGCACTTGGAAGTTGTTTTCTCTTCCATGTGTACTTTATTGTCTGGTTGCATCGAAAGGATGTAGGTTCAAGGACAGACCTGAATGTTAGAAGGTACTTTCCAGATAGGAGCTGGGAGCAGAGCCCCACGTCCATGGAACTGTGTGTTCTATCCCCAGTAGCTTGCTCTCTGAGGTGTCTGTGTCCTCACCCTTGCAGCATGCCCAAATTCAAATTTTGCCATGGGTGTCCCTAAGTCTCATTGGTGTACTACCTCTGAGCATGTCATACTGCCCATGGCAAGCAGTCAAAATATACTGAATGATGGTGTTCCACCTTATGGTGTTTCTTATCTCTCCTAGGTGACTGTATCTTGTTTCCCCATCAGGATCATAAACAGGGACACCCTATGAAACTTCCCCCACCTTCTGGTTCCACATAGAGCACCACACACAGAGTGTCCTATCGAAACTCTGAATCCTTGACTCTTGCCGATGCTCGCAAAGAGACAAGCAAGTTCTGCTTGTGTTTATTTCTTCAGTACAGTGTAGCCTCATAAACTTTCAGCAGCAAATATGACTGCCAGTGTCCCATGACAGCCCCTTCCTTAGTGGAGCTAGTCTTCCTTAGTCCTGTTGGAGAGCTGCAGCAGACAGAACATGTGATCAATTCTATATGATGTTTCGATAAATCATAACCTGTTACTGAGAATTACAACAAAGAACTAGAAACATTGTCCAGTAGAGAAATATACATTTTCTCTCATTCCATATACTTCCCCATTTTCAAGGCCAATTTCCATTTATTTAATTCTTGTTTCTGAGGAACCATGAAAGACATACTTCCCTTGAGGTATTCTGTTTGGAATGAATTATTCAAAGAAAACCCAGCAATGTGTGGGCGCCCATAGGTAACATGGCCATCCATCATTTTGAGGAAGCACAATATAAATAGATAAAGCAGTTAGCAGTTAATTACACTCATTAAAGAAAGATTTTCCACTTTCCAGGGGAGAATTACTGCAAGCTCCCATGTGGCATTGAACATGAATGTCAACTTTTACATTTCTTATTTGCATAAAACCTTTTGTAACAGAGGCAGACCTCTAACAAGGGTCTGTCCTATAGCAGCGTTTGGAGGCAGGCCACCCTGGCTCCTTGACTGGCAGCAGAGGTGAGCATTTCAAGGCCTTTGGAAATGACCATCCCACATTGTGAAATCTATGTGAACAGCCGTTTGAAATACCCAACCTACAGATCAACCTTGTCTGCTAATTACAATGAGGAGGAGCCTGAGGGAGACTCTTCCAGCCCTGGCCACAAAATCCAGTAGATTGTGTCTGCACTGGAAAGGGTGACACCCGGCCCCTCTACAACTGGGACCCGGCAGGTTGTGGGCCAGAGGCTCGGTGTGCAGCTGAGCCTGCTCCTCTGTCTTCGCAGATTTTACCAGGCTTCACTCATTTTCCCATTAGAACTCCCCTTTCTCACTTCGGCCTCAATTTCCCCAACTCACAAATACCCAGGAAAGAAAGGAGCTTAAAGGTCTTTTACTCCACTGATTTTTCAATTTCTTTTTTTAAATCAAAGAATCCTTTCCTCAAATGAAGGCTCACCCAGAAACCCGAGACATAACACATAGCCCCCTGGATGTGCTCTGGTCACGGAGGGGAGCCAGGCCAGCCGCCCACCTGCTCCGCTGACCTGCCCCTCCGAGGAAAGACTTCAAGACAGAAATGCAGTAACCTCCATGCAAAAATAGAGAACCCTCGGGGTTGGACTGTGTTTCTCAATGGAGGCGTTATTGGCATTTGGGGCAGGGGCAGTGTTTACTATGTCTCATTCACCACTGCATGCCAGTCCCTTAGCTTCTCCAAATAAGAGCCTGCAGTGCCTCCCCAGACTTGTGTTGACTGAACTCAGCTGCCGAGAGAGTGGGCGGGTTCCACCGTGGCTGAGAATCACGAGGCCCTGCAGTGATTGGCCTAGGGGCTCATCAGAGGGCGGGGCCAGGGCAAACTCAGGTTTCCTCGTACCAGCCCGTAGACTTGCCTGTCAGCTACAGTTTGTTTCCCTCCCTCGCCTCTTGGGAGCTGCGCCCTAACAGTTGGTCCCCTGTTACTGAAATTCAGCTTCTCTACTAGTCTGTGAGGCCGCGTATTGTAGCACTGCCATTGCTGCTCCGAATAAAGAAGCTGAGCAGGCTCTTCCATCCAAGACTGGAGATTAGGGTAGACAGAAAAGATACACCAACACTCTCTCAGTTTACAGTGACCACAGTTTTAACTTCTGGCCACATGCCCAACACAGCTTCTCAATGAGATGTGATTTTCAGTTCACTCGCCCAGATGAGCTGATTTTTTTTTCTCTCCAAAGTATACTATTTGATGATTCTGGATCATCTACATTCTATATAAACTTGATTGTAGTACATCATTTCTTGGCTGCTGTCTTCAGCAAACACCAAGGGCTTTAAAGCCACAGAGACCAGGGTTTGAGTCCTGCCTCCTCCATTCATCAGCCGTGTGACTGTCTAAAGGACACGGGGCTGTTCTGAGCCTCAGTTTCCTCATTTATAAACGGAGAGACAACTTTCCTGGTAGGATCCTTGGGTGGATTTAAGGCAAGAACGTGCCCAGACCAGTTGCTTATTAAATAGCTGCTGCCAAGTTTAAGACAGTCATCAGCACCATTTCTGCACCTTGGTATAATTTGTTGGAATACAATAAATTGCCCTAAGGTAAAGTTGATAACATTGTCACTCGGAGGGGGCTGAGGACTCTAATTCTAGTCTCCCCACTCAGAGTTTCCCTTTGGCTCTCACACTGGCCCAGTACCGTCTGTGCACTTGGAAGAGAGTGGTGGACTCCCTTCTTCCTCCTGTGGACGTCCCTGTCGTCATCCGGGAGATGGTATTTTGCTCTGATAGAGGCGTTGGCAAATTGCCAAACCTTCTAAAATGGGTTTTTACTAACAGTCTATCAAGTCTCCCGAGGAAACTATCATGTCTTGAGATAGCCAGGATCCTTTTTTACTGACAGTTTGAGCTATGTGCTTGAAATCGTTTTTGACAAGAAAAAAACCAGCTCAAACTCAGTGAAATCATGGATCGTCCACAGTGACCAATTTTCAAACTTCAAAATCACTACTAGAGCTTAATTATGCCACACACACACAAATTTCCATGGAAGTTTGATGTAAATTTTTGTCTTTTGCACTCAGTACTCAAAAGCAGTCAAACGATTTCAAAAATCACAGCTATTAAGTCGAACTACACCAAACATATTGTTCTGAGATATTTGCCCGAAGTTCCAGCACACAATTTGCTTTGCTGAATCACTTCATGTTTTTCAAAGTTATATTTGTGTAGAGCATTTGTTCAATGCTCGTTTAAAACCTATCCATATGGTTAGTGTTTTAGATAAAATATACAGATGTCAAGTGTGTATATGAAAAAGTACAGTTTGTTGAAAGTCATTAAGACCCAGTAAATCATAGCTAATTCACTATTACCTTCCATGTTGGAATTCTTTCCATAGATTAGATTCAGCAACTCTTCTTAATGGAAGGCTCTTGTGTGTTTCTGAGGAAATTTCACCCGAGGAAAGACTGGCACAGATTCTCTTGCCATTCAATACATTTTCTTGCCCCTTTCATTCTCAATAAAACAATAATTATTCAATTAATCTTGTCAACAAGTGGAGGCTGGTTTCATTTCAGTTGTTTACTAATTATGTTGGGTAGATCTTTAGATCCTTGAAAATGTTGTCCAATTGCAGCAAACTACTAATGAAGCAAGACTTGGTTAATTAAGGAATAAGAGCAATTAGCTTGTCAGCAGTTAATTCCAACAGTCCCTGGAGAAACACTACATTTAGGGATACATATCACAGGAGCTATTGACCTCTAAACCTTCCTCCTTTTCTGTCACTGCTGCTTAATGGAAAGTCACTTATTTTGTCAGGCTAATAAGGGAGGTAATGGAGTAGCCTATGGCTCCAGCTTGCTATTCTGTTTTTCTCTTGCTAATTTTAGAAAGTTTAAATATAGATGAATGGGTCTATTTTGGGCATCATTAAAAGAGGAAGCCCAAGGTGGGACTTTCCAGAACCCATTGAGCCCCACTGACCACCCCCAAAGTGATCTGGAGTTCATTAGTCTCTGCAGAGCTTTCTCTGCCAAAGAAAAGTTGGTTGTGAGCTTTTTAAGTTAAAAAAACTTTTATAAACCAAACCAGTTTTGTTGGGGAATTTGATTTAATGGGATAAGGGAGGGTGATCCTCCTCTCTTGTTTCCACGTGTGCTGGAAGAAACTGGAATTAGAGAATTCATTTGTAGTCTTTTTATGGGGGCAGGGTGAGTGAGGCTGGGATGGGGGTTACTTATAACAGATCTTAGAAAATATTTTAGGACAACTTGACAAGCTTGACTTGACCACAGAGCGTGATAATTTAGGCCAGGATAATATGATCGTTCTAACATTGGGCCTCCTATTTTCAGGGAAATTCTGTGCAGAACCTTCCCTCCACATCTAGCCTGTGGCGGAATCCGTCTGAGACTGACTGAGAGTGAGATATTTCACTGAGCCGATGCGCTGTTTTCCTCATAGGAAAGTGTAGGCCCTGCCTCCTGGAAGGCCACTCAGAGGTGGTCTGTCTTCCCCATGGCAGGTTTCAGAGCTAAACTTCCCTTTACGTGTCACCTTGGGAGCACGGTGAAGAATTCCCCTAAGCTTCTGCTATGTTATGCCACCTCCAAGAATATAAAAGAAACATGAAAATAGAAATGAAAATGGAGGCCATTGATCCCATTGCATCAGGTATTTTGCTAAGGTTGTCACCAATATTAGAGGTAATTGTGTTGACCTTGTTGGAATTCAAGGGATCCAACAAATAACATCACCCTTTCCCTTCCTGAGCTCTGGACTAAATAAGAAATAAGACAAAGGATAAGGTGAATAAGAGTCCTCATCACCTTTATTTTACATTGATAGAGCTCAATTCAGATTTTACTACATTTTCAAAGGAATATTTTAAAGAAATCAAGAAAATGTAAACACTGTTTTAAACATCGTATTAGAGGATGTTGCTGTTTTCAAATTATGCCTTCACAGACAAGCAGGATTCCTAACAGGACTAGACCTCAGAGTTAGAAGATGTGCCCACCCAGCGTCTGGACCTCCAGAACAATGTTCCCCGGGAAAACTGCCTGTGCGAACCAAGGAGCTGAGCTCCTGCTGGTGGCTGCGGGCTGGAGAGGAAAGCGTTGGCTTCACTCGCCCAGCTTCCCTTCCAAATTCCGCAATCAGATTAAGCCACTCCCCCTCAAGAGAGCAGTAAGGATGGGGCAAGAATGCAAGTGTCTCTCCCATGTAGAAAACCCCTCCGCTGGGGCAGGGATGATTTACTCCTTCTAATAGATGTTACAAACAGGTTTTCCATAGGAGTACATTGGACTGATTTATTAAGGAATTTAGGGTACAGTAACATTTGAATTAAACCTCATTAACCTAAAAATCGAGGTGATCGACAACTTTTGCATTGTCAATAAACAAAGAATCTATAAAACACATTAAGAATGTCCATTTTTAAGGAACTACTTTGATTCCTTAAGAGAATATAATATTTTTAAAGCATTTCAAAGTACTCACTCAATTTTTTTTTAGAAAAGGACCATGCTAATTATAAAACATTATCTGTTGAGGTAGCTCATAGGAGCATGTATATTTTGTTTTTAGCAGAACAGTGGAAATGCTGAAAAAAACTAACTCAGTTATTCTTATTTCACTTCTTCATATGCACATGTGCTACCAACACGCTCTCCCTTCGACCGGCTGATGAGCAAAGAGAGACTGGAAGGGAAAGGAGCTGTGCATTTCCCTATCCTACCCTTCTGCTCCATGCCATCATTTTCAGCACAACCGATTGACTATACAGAGGAGCAAAGGAGACATGATAAGAGTTTGCTGGTCCTTTGGGTTTCTCCTGGGTCTGAACAAGAGAAACCCAAATTCTGGTTTGAGCAGAAAGTGTGGCCTTTGGGGACTGTTAGAGCACCTCCTCCTCCATCTCCTCCACTCAGTCCTAGATGCAGCATACTTGCTTTATATTAGCTTTGAGTTTTGCTGAACTCCCATCCCTCATGGGTTCACCAGAATGTTGCACTCGTGGGGCACTGCAAATTCTGTCTGCAGATGAGGCAGCTGGGAAGAGCGGGAGTTACTCAGACCTCCTCAGCTCAGATGCATGCTTTGTTGTCCCATCACACTTCATGTATGAAACACAACTTCAAAGATAAAATTACTAAGAATTTCAAAACAGAGATGGGAGGGAAATAAACCCAGTGTGGAGCATTTTTGAGCACATGGTCCTGTGCAATGGCGTAGGTAACGTGCCCAGAAAGCCAGCCCTGGATAGAGGGTTGGAGCTAAGGAATTTAGTCCACAGTTTAGCAGCAGGAACAGTTGAATTCTAGGATAATGGACTGAAAGAGAAGAACAGATAATGAAACAATCCCTTATTCTTGTTCTAGGCAATTGCTCTCACTTTTGCCAGGAGGTGAGAGAACCAAAAAAAAAATTGGACCTTGTACCAATAGAATGGTTGAAAGCTGTTGCTGGCAAGAGTATCCGTGACTTGTCCTCAATTAATACAAAGTAATTCTTTTTAAGTTGTTTTTCAGAATTTTATGGACCCAGTTTGGCCTATGTGCTAAATTATGCTCCACTAAGCACAAAAGTATGTGAGTTTTTGCCTCATTTTTGTGGCCATCTGGCAACAGCCAGTCTGGGTAAATAAAAGTTTATTATAGATTTTCAACTGATTTAGTATAATTGGTATAAATATATAGGTTTGGTAAATTAAACTTTGAAAGTCCTTGAAACCCATCACATTTGTGACCACTTCAGGGTTTACAAAGGGCTCTCTCCCACAGAATCCCCATTTCACCCCCAAAACAACCCTGTGAAGTCAGGTGGGCAGATATTATCATCCCTGTATACGAACACATGTACCAGGTCTCTGAACTGGATTGCACAAACATATGTCCTTCATGTCTCCGTTGGTTTGAAAAGTGAAAGCCTTTAGCTCGAGGGACAGCAGACCGTGAGTTAGGTAATGAGTGACCGAGAGTGATGGGACTCTAAAAGATGGACTGCGCCAACTGGATGTATCTCTCAGCAGAGGTGAGGCGATCTGTTCAATACAGACCTCTTGATACAGCTCATACTGAGTGTTGACATTTCTGACATGGCTCCATTGAGCCGTTTTCTCCAACTGTCCTTTCTCCGTCTTAGTAAATATGCTTTCGTCCACTCACTTGCCCAGAGTCCCCCCTTCTCCCTCCTTCCAACCTATCAGTGAGCTCTGCCGGCTCTGTCAGTGGCTTCAGTCTCTCTGCTTCTTTTCATTGCGACTGCCCACCGTCTGGTCCAAGCCACAGCCATTTCTTGCCTAACTTTGGAAGAACCTCAAAACTGGCCTTAATGCTTCCATTCTTGCCCCATTGTAATTCGTTCTCCATACAATAGCCATTAAGAGTTTTATGAAATATAAATCAAACCATGTCATTTACATACTTAAAATTTTTCAAAAGTCCTATATAGTTTAAGACCTCATAGCCATGACTTCCAGGGGTCCGCCTGATCTAGAATTTGCACCCCTTTCCAACCTGACTCATACTAATCCCACACTGGCCTTCTGTCAGGATCTGCAGCCCAAAAGGCAATCTCCACCACACGGCCTTTGCACTTACTCATCCCTCTGCCTGAAACGCTCTTCTGCCAACCCTTGCAATAAGACACCACTCACAACCCCTAAGATGGACAGAATTTTTAAAGGAAAGCAGAAAATAATCGTGTTGGTGAGGATGTGGAGAAGTCAAACCCTTGTACCTTGCTGGTGGGACTGTAAAATGGTTCAGCTGCTGCAGAAAACAATTTGGTGATTCCTTATAAAGTTAAACGTAAATTTACCATATGGTCTGTTAATTCCAATCCTAGGTAAATACACAAAAGAATTGAAATGTTCTCAAGCAAATACATGTACATGCATACTCCTATCAGCACTACTCACAAAAACCAAAAGGTGGAAGCCACCCAAATACGCATCAACTAATAAATGGATGAACAAATTGTGGTGTAGACAGGTAATGCCATATTATTCAGCCATAAAAAATGAGTCCTGATACATCCCTCAGCATGACTGAACCTAGAAAATGTGCTAAGTAAAAGATGCCAGACACAAAAGATCATGTACTGTGTGATTCCATGTATATAAAATACCCAGAACGGGTAAGTCCATGGAGACCAAAAAGAGCCTAACAGCCACCAGGGGCCGGCGGGAGAGGGAGCAGCACCGTTGTTTAACGGGTGTGTGGTCTCTTTTTGGGTCAATTAAACTTTTTTGGAACTAGACAAAGGTGGCAATTGCACAACGTTGTGAATATTCTAAATGTCACTCCATCGTTAATTTTAAAGTAGTTGATGGTATGCTACGTAAATCTCATCTCAAAAACTATGTCTACAAAATGATTATTCCCATAAGGAATTCAGCATTACAGTTTTTCCTAATCAATCTCCCCTACTTTGTACTCCTATAGCATATCTCTCCTCCAAAACAGCATGCTATTCCATGCGTCCCATTTTGTTCTACATACTCGTGTGCTACAGGCGTCAGCAAACGACAGATTTGGCCCACTGCCTGTTTTTGTGTGGTCCATACCTAAAAATGGTTTTTACGTTTTTAAATGGTTAAAAAAATCAAACCAAGAGTAATATTCGGTAACACATGAAAATAATGTGAATTTCAAATACCAGTGTCTATTCAGAACATTTTATTAGAACACGGTGACTCTCATGTCTGTATAGTGTGCACACATGGCTGCTTCCTTCCTGCAACAGCAGAGCAGAATGGCTCCGACAGAAATTAGGGTCCACAAAGCCAAAAATACTTATCATTGCTTCTTCATAGAAAATGTTATTGACCCCAATCTGCCAGATTATAAGCTTCTAAGGGAAAGGAATCTCTCTAGTTCTTGATAAACCTCTTGCTTTGAAACCTCTGTAAACTCTTTAGTATTCACATGTGTGCACAGGGCTCCTGTTTGCACATGCTAATAAAATTGAAAGTGCTAATTTCTTTATATTTCTACAAAGTTTGACACTTAGTTTGATATTTAGCATATGAATTCTAATAAAAGGTTTTTTTACAGAAGCTCCATGCTGCAATAAGAATTATCATGCCCAAAAAGAGAAGTAATTTTGTAGTCTTTTTACAAAATATATAAAATAGGTGTTCATGTTGAAATCTTAAAAATTACCCTAATGTACCATTCAAACTTTAACTGACAGTACATGGAATTATGTTAGTTTTCTAGCACAAAAATAATTTAAGGATTAAAATGTTCTGATCCTTGACATTACCTCTCTTGAGGATAAATTTACAACTGGTATAACATTAACTTTTTAAAAACACCTGTAGTTAATATTTAATTTATTGAAACAACCAGAATGCCATATTTGGTTTTACAAAATTAGACACCACCTATGTTCAGGAGAATACAGGTAAAGATGCAAACACTAAACATTCCCAGAGTACGTTGGGGAAGGTAGGGGCATAGAGGCTATATTTTTTTCTGTGATTGTAGATGACACATGAGCCAGAATCTTCATAAGATAAAAATGGAGCTAAGCAGAAATCACTTAAATTTCCCAGACATTTTACCAGCAAAATTTCTTCTTTCTCTGATTTTTAATATCTTTCATTCCTTACATCTGTCTGTTTTGCTCAGATTGTCTGGGTTGCATGGGACTGTTATTATAAACCAGCAAGCATTTAATTCAGTGACGCTGATGTCATGTGAAGAGTAGCCTATCAGAGAGTCCAGAGATCTCAACATGAAGCCAAGATACCTTGGGCCTGTCCTTTCACCTTTTATCATCCATGATGAAGGCGACACCAGGCTTTCTGAGGGTCTTCCATTCTAACATTCTGGGGTGCAAAATTTAACTGATGTTAAATTTTTTTCTGGCACTTGTGATCGACAAGTTATTCAGCAGATTTTGTTACATTTTTTATAATATATAGATTTGAGCTGTTATCTTTCTTCTCCCTCAAATATTCTATGTGCATGTACTAGTACAGTAGCTTGATATTTAAAAGGAGAATATGAAAGAATTTTAAAAGGGTGAAAAATCTATACAAATGTAAGTTATTATTATTATTATTAAGTAAAATCACACAATGTTGGGCTACAAGGTTCTACAGTTCACCTACGTGACATTATCATTTCACAGATGAGAAAACTGGATGAGTTCCAGAGATGAAATGCTGGAGATTCAAGCTTTCCCATTATTACATGTTGCCCCCGTTACTGCTAGAAATAGTATTCCAAATCCTTTCTGTTCCTGCAGTATTTGCCTATGTTGGCTTCTTCAGTTATAATTTTTTTCAGGCAACATTCTATTTTCTCACACTCTTACTTTTTTATTCCCATGGCTTGAGTTCAACCTAGTTTCTGAATCTGCAAAACATTGCATTATCTGGTTAGGTTTATCAATCAGTGATATCTAAGTAGTGTATTTATATTTCATCCAAGCATAAGAAGGATATAGCTCATTAGAATTCAGGGCTAATAACATGATATGAAGAAAAAGAAACAAAGATGAAATAAGGGGAAAATTTTTCCCCCTTATCAGGGTAATTAGGATGTCAGATTCTTCCTCAAAACTACAGTTTCATAGAGGGACATAAATTAATCTGTCAAATTATATCTTGGTAACCAAAAAAAATCAGCAATAGCAATAGGATACTTCTGGCAAGAGTCCATTCTCTCAATCATTCAACAAACATTTATGGAGGCCTGTGGATAGCCAGGTATTGTAGGAGACCCTCACTAAAAGGAACAGATTGAGTTTCTTCCTTCCTAGGAAGGAATTTAGGAAATAATAATAACTCACACTTGCTAAGTTCTTACTACGAGTTGTCTCCTTTGATCTTTATGACAACATGGTATATCCTATTATATTGATGTCCTCATCAGTACAGTTTAAGTGAGATCCTCAACAAAGCTTCTAGGAGAGTGCCTGGAGCACGTTCGATTCTACAAAACATTAATTTCCCTTCTGTCCTCTTTTATTTCACAGGATTCTATATTTCCTTATAGAAAATATATCCCAGATAGTAGTAGATTTCCAGAGCTGAATGAATGGTGCAACCAAAAGAACCTATTGATCGAGCATAAGAAATGTGCCCAGATCCCAGGTGCAGCTTAGAGGAGGGGAATGACGCACCACTGAAGACGGGCATGGAACAAATGCTCACCTGAAGGAGCCAGGGACTGCTGCACACAAGAGAGGGCGGAGATGGGAGGTAAACACAGAGGCTCTACCGTAAGGGGTTGAGGCAAGAGGAGGTCTGGGCTCTGCTTAGTCATGCAAAGGCTCATGAGGTTGGGGGAGGCCCGGGTCCAAGGAACACACTAAAGGAAGCGTGGGCAGAGGCACAAATAACAGATTGGAGCCTGTCTCATGATGCCCCAGCGTAGAGCCCTCTGAACGTGGCTTCCAGAACCACAACAGACCAACACTTTCCACAGCGATGGGGAGGAAGTTGCTAGAACAAACACTATCCTGCAACTTGCCCCCAGTCTGAACCTAATCAAACCCCAATGTTTTCTTGAGGTTAGAAAAGGCCTGGCTTAGCGTTTTTAAAACAATATCTATTTGCCTTTTGTCTCCTGTTTGTAGCCAGAAGTAAAAGTTCTAAAAACCAATTAAAAACTTGGTTTTATTTTATATTTATTTCTTTACTATATGCTTTGCCTGGCCAAAACCAGAAAATGCTGGAACGGCACAAGTTCATTCTCCTGAGATATCCAGATCAAAGTCTTTGGGAACTGCCTTGGCTAAGCAACTGAATATTTCCATTCTTATCCAAACCAAGGCTTCAATCCCTTGCAATTTACTCATATGCATCCACCTTCTCAAGTGTTCTGAGGCATTTCTTTCAGCACACACGTTGGCCTTGAAAGGGTAACAAGCAATTTTGTACTGGCAAAAGCTGTGTTTTCAAGTTTATACCTCCAGACCCTCATCCAACAGAGAGAACAAAAACTTCTGGCAACTTTGTCCACCCCTATGCATTCCATACAGAGGGAAAATATGGGACAGGCAACATCAAAGATCCTTTAGCATGGAGATTTACTATTTGGCTAAGAATTTTTTGATTTTTTGAAATATGCTGCTAAATAACTCTTCCTCTTAAGTATAGAAATCACTTTGGCCAAGGACAATTTTAAAACAGCTTGTGTCATCCAATCAGCAAATTTTCTGGAAAACTGGGCTCATTCTTTTCTTAAGGCCTTAGAGAGAGAGGTTTTCCTTGAAGGGGAAGGGCGGTTTTCATCCAAATTTGCCTTATCAGAAAATTTAAATTGTTATTGGGTAACCCACAATTTACATTTATTGCCCTATAGGTCAGCCTTGTTTTAAATGACTTTGATCCATAGATACACCTTTCAGGACATTATTAAGAATATAAGGTGTTACGTGCCACAGTCTTAGTCTTGTCTTCATAAAAGAAATTCAGTTTATCTACAGCAGATTTTTGCCACATAATTCTTATCTAGGTTTTTCCCCATGGGATGTAATAGTAAAATAAAGTCTGTCTTACTAAAAAAGCAACTCTCAGAGAACTTGCCACCTTTTCAATAGGGTGAAAAATTTTACGAAGCTGCCCTACTCAAAGCTCCTGAGAAAACATCATAGTAATGTCCCTCCTTGCCTGGGACCTGTTTCAACCTCAACTTCCTTTGGGTGCTAGGGTATTTCTTCAAAGACTTAATGCAGCCTTGGCTATGCCAGTCTGTGTATCTAAAGCCATGTTTATTAATTAGCCTGATCCTTTTCTAATGTCAAATGAAAAACATGTTTATGATCACACAGATGAGCTTCTGAGGTCAGCATCCCTGTCTCAATTTCTTGTGTTTCCAAAATATACAAGTGATTCTTTAGCTTTATAAACCTTCATGTGCTTCTTCCTTTCATGTAATTTGCCTTTGTTATTTGGCAACACCCCTGGAGTGTTTTCAAATATATTTCAAATCCCCAAGCAACACCATTTCAGCTGATTGACTTCAAAGAACTCTACTGCTGGCCATGCATTTTGCTGCAGCCCCATTTAGACTCAGCAGGAACAATAGATTTAAAAGTCAGATTACATTTTTAGCTTTTAAAAACTGCTTTATTAGAGAGGCTAAAAGCCACAGTAGTGGTAAGCTGAATTCTTTTCAAATACAAGCAGCTCAGAGACATCTTGGGAGTAGTTTCCCGCCTGTGGAGCTCCGCCCTTCGGGTTTCAGCGATGGCAGGGACCAGCTGACTCTGGGCATTTTTCTGGAGGGTCCTAGTGGCTCCAACAACAGAATACATAAAAGCACCAAAGAGGTTTCATTTAAGGGCAGAGACCTTCAAAAAACAACTCTCTGAGGTTCCCACCCCTGGACTTCTAGCAGGCCATTTTGTGTAAAAGGGTTTGTTCTGTACAGGTCTCTGTTAATTGTAGGGCTTAGCCAAGGGACAGGAGGTAGAGGACCATGGTGAGGCTGTGAAAGCTGCATAGAGAGGAAGAGACAATACATGCCTTAATTGTATGGCAGGCAGCTAGGAGTCTGGATGGATGGATAGATAGATAGATAGATAGATAGATAGATAGATAGATAAGAGAGAGAGAGAGAAAAGAGAGATAAATGGAGGCCACAGCAGTAGCTCCTCCTTCACATGTCATCCTAAAACATGTGCTACAGGTCATCAGTACCTTCCCTCATCCTTACGTGGGGGCCTGTTTGAACTGTATTAGGAGCTGCTTGTATAGTGGTTGAGGGTCAATGAGAAGAAGGTAGACATAATGAGGTTTCTCAAGAGTTAATGAGATTTCATATAGAAGGTTTCGTTTAGAGGTTTTGAGATGAAATAAACACTACTGGGTTTCAGAAATGTTTAAAAAGGAAAGTACACTAAGAAGCAGTTGGGATCCTGTTTAAAAGCGAGACACAGGCTTACGCTAGAGATCTGACTAGTCAGAGAAGGCAGATATATGGCATCTGCCACTCACTTCCTCTGTTCCCGAAGAGAACATCAGCAACTAATCATAACTGCTATGCCGAACCCAGAATCAGCCTTCTCATCCTTCTCAGCAGGCTGCTGCAATCCTGAATTAGACAGGGGATATCCCTAAAGAAGTATATGGGTCAGTTTAGAACCTAACACTAATTCCCAAGGGCAGAGCATCAGCTGACAGAACTGAGTGGAGCTGCAGGATTGCGACTAGCAAAATGTCAAGTACATACCCCACCTGAACAGGGCAATGGGAACTCAACTTCAGATGTTACCCCACGGGAATCTGGGACCAATGTTACCATATTTTTTAAGAGTAAATAGAACGCCAGTTATAACTTAGAATCTCTGGATTTTTTTAAACTGGCTCCACAAAGAAGGGAAATTAATGCCAAGTGGGCCAAACCAAATACTTATGCAGGAAAATAAATATGTAAAAATATACCTGCGGACTAATGCACCCTCCAGGCTTAGAAGAATTAAAGAAAGAGTCCAGTTTGCTCTTATCTTGCCTGAACTACCTTGCTACCATGCACCACTTAGAAACAAAAGAAAACCATCTCACCAGGGCTTAAAGAGGGCATGTGACAAATTGCAGAAAATTATAGCCAGCATTTTGTGGTTTCTGATCTCTCCTGGGTCACACTAGCAGAGTCCTGAAAACAATAGGCAAACTTCAAAAATCACAGTTTCCAGGGCTGCAGAGGGGACCTTTCAACTAGTGTGCTTTTGTCTGGATCCTCCCCCACCTTTTTGTCAATCATAAAACAGTTGTCTCAAATCTCAGGTTCTGACACTGTCAGAGGCTAATGACGTTGTCAGAGGCCCTTTGCTCCGCGGCTTATTTCAGTGTTCCAACCCTCTCGGTCTTGGTCTTCCTTTGGGCTGTTTACATACAATTTCCTTCTGGGTGGAACTTTGTTTTTCCTTTCCTTCTTTTGAGGCTGTTGTTTTTTCTTAAAATAGGAGGTCATTTCAGGCAGAAATGTGTTTTCTTTCGTCTCCCTGCTTCCTCTATGGCTGGGACTGGGGCCCTTTTGGAAAGAAGGAAATTTCCACTTTGTTTACAAGAAGGGATTGGTTTTCTTTGGATGTCCCATTAATTTGCTGGGTAGGGAATTTGGAGTTCCTGGGATTATCTAAGGAGATCAGAGAAGTCACTTCTTTGATTTTTTTAAAGTGTTATACACTCCGCTTTTCCTATTCTTTTTTTCTAACCAGTTCATGTTTTTCCAATGAGTCTTAGCTTCCCATATATCTGTCCCCACATTTCAGCTCTCTGCATTGTCTTCCCAAGATCTTTCAGCTTTCATGTCAATCTGGATAATTTGGCCAACATCCTGGACCATTTCCAGCATGAGTCATAGTTTTATACTTTGGGTTGGAAAAGTCATTTTTCCCTTCCCTTTAAAATGCAGCCATGACCCGTTACTGTTACTGAAAGAGACAGACTTATTCATGCATGCCTTCCTCCACCTCCTCCTCCTGTCTTTGCAGGCTACACCTGTCACCCACATGAATCATGTCAACATGCACCCAGGTGGGTGTGGGCTAGGCACCACTGGAAGTTCACTCTGGCCACTGGAAGAATGGATTTGAAGACAGAACATTAACTGAAAAAAATTTTTTTCCCAATCCTTCCAAAGCCAAACAGGATCAAATCCCTTTAGGTTAATTTTGTGATGACTTTGGTGGGTTTGGTGCAAAAGAAATATAACTTCTAAAATAATGTATTCAAGGCACTCTCAATATGGGATTTATTTAAAGCACCATTTCCAATGACAAGTAATACTCAAAAGCCTGAATGAAATGGATTCAAGAATTCAGATTTCAATTTTGATTGTTCAGTGCCTTTTGGTTCTGCCTATGCTTATTGTTTATTTTAACCCTGAGGGAAAAAAGATAAACAATAAAAAGTAAGGTAGAGCATAGGAAGGACTGAGATCGGGAAACAGTGACCAAAGCAGATAAGGAAGGTGAGGAGAACCGTGGGCTTTGAGCTAGGCAGATGTGGGGGTGGATCCTTACCCACGCTGGTACGAGCTGAGTGGACTCAGGTGAGTCACTCACTATGTCTATCCTTCAGTTTTCTCATCCGCAAAATGAGGATAATAGTAGTACCTCCACAGAATTGTGTGGATTAGTATATTAAGGACATAGTAAGTGCTCATCACCACTAACAGAGCAATAATTCTGACCTTTATAAGGCACTTCCTCTGCATCAGGCACTGCCTTTACTTGAAAGACTTGATGAACTAGGTATTACTATTATCCTTGCTTTACAGATGAGGAAACTGGGGACTCAGAGAAGTTAAGTAACTTATCCAGGGCCACAGAGCTACTAAATAATCAACCCAGGATTCTAATCCAAGTGAGCTGGCATTGAACCTGAACCCTTAACCTCTATGTAACCATTATTATCAACATCTTTTTTTCATGTGCAATGAGTCTTCGTTATTTCAGGTGGTGGCCTCAGCTTACTTCGCCTCTAAATCAACCTCTTATGTTGTTTATGGCTGCATACACAGTGTTATACACTGAGCAGAGATGTTCAGATGATAATCTCTCTCTCTCTCTCTCTCTCTCTCTCTCTCTCTCTCTCTCTCTCTTCTCTCCACTCTCTCTCACACACACGTTTGGCTGCTTTCACTGGGCTCTACTTCCTAAGTCAGAAGAGTAACTGATGTACGTCAGAAATATTTTCTCAAGTATAAAAAGAGAAAGGGGTTTCTAATGAATGTTTACTCTTTAGTTAACCAAGAATTTCTTACTTAAAATCTCTTGTTCCTCTTAGCATTCTGGTTAACTGAGATTTTCAATATCATAAAATAAATACACATGGTTGACATTACAGAGTCAAATAGCTTTAATTCCAAAAGATAAAAATGCTCTAATTTATCTGGTTTCTAAAGAAGTGTTTTAAGTCGATTGTTGGTGAGAGTCCAAGTAACATTTTTATTGTCATGAGAAACGAAGTTTGAAGCACAGAAAGAGTGGGAGGGTATGACATCAGAAAGAG
>PVIA01013047.1:0-34320 GCA_004024845.1 Tonatia bakeri | reverse complement strand
AAAGTCCATGCAAAAAAAAAAAAAAAAGAGTTAACATACAGCTCCACCGCTTGTTTTCAGTCTCAGCCTCAATATCTCACTAGTGCTTCAGAGCAAGGAGCCCTCGACAGCAGCAGGATCCCACTTTGGTTTTCCCCATTCTGTTTTTTATAACAGTTTCTGGAATATCCTCTTTCACTTTCACTTTGATCAACTATGATTTACAAAAAATAAAACACATCAGTTTTAAATGAGTAATAGTTTGATGTTGACAACTGTGTATACATGAAACTGGAAAAGCCGGAGTTTGGGCTGCTTGTCATCTACCAGACCCGGTAAGCAGAGACAGTGACTGAATCTTATGAGCATTTAATTCAAATGCTCTTTAAATGCTCAGTGATTAAGAAGATGGTGGGTTTGTACCCTAACAAACCACCTTAAATTCCATTTTAAACCAACCCTTTTTATGAGAAGAAAAGTGTATGTAGGGGGATTGGAATTCAGGGAAAAAGTTAATCAGATAAAAAGCTGTAGCATTCTTGGGTGCCTCACCCAGGAGCTCAATGGCTCAGTACCATCTTGACTGCTTGCAGTCCTCCTGAGGCACAAAGTGGAACTGCTTCATGGTCTCCTGGAGTCAAGGTGGGTCATACTTTCAGATCCTGAAACAAGAGCTTTTTACGTACATTGATCATTAAGCCATTCAGCTATTACCTGAAACTAAAATTTTTCCAGCATTTGAGTCCCCCAGCAATGTAATTGCCACTCAATCTTCAATAACTTATGACATAAGATATTTCTATCATTCCGGAATGTTTATGTCCCTTTAAAATTAGTTTCCTCCCCCATCCCTGGACCCCAATGATCTGCTTTCTGTCACTATGGTTTATCCATTTCTAGAATTTTATGTAAGTGGAAATTTACAGTATGTAACTTTTGTGCAGGGCCAGGAGTAAGTGTGAAATGAGTGCTTTTGTGTCTGACTTCTTTCAGTTGGCATAGTGTTTTTGACATTCTTTGGCCCTGTTCCCTGAATCTGTAGTTTGGTCCTTGATATTACCAAATCCAGTGAATGGTTATACTATAATTTATTTATTCACACACCTATTGATAGACATTGTTTCTAGTTTTTGTTTGTTGTAATACTGCTTTAAAGATCTGCTCTATTAGTCTTTGTGTGGACATAGGAATTTATTTCTCATAACTAAATACAAGAGTGGGACTACTGAGAGGTATGGTAAGCATTTAATATTATATGACTTTACATATTCTCTTAATTGGCTGTACTATTTTACAATGCTTACTAGAAATACATGAGAGTTGCTTTGTATCTTTGTCAACATTTTGTATTGGAAGTCTTTAATTTTATCATTTAGTGGGTATAAAGTGGTTTTTCAGTATGATTTTAATTTTTATTTCCCCAATAATCGTAATCACTAGCAGAGCATCTTTCCACATGCTAATTTTCCATTTACGTCTTAGTGAGATGTGCTTGGTTGTGTGTATCTTCCTATTTCTTTTACCTGGGGTTTATTGAGCTTTGATTTGTTAGTGGGTAGTTTTCATACATGATAAAAATTCAGCCACTGTTTCCATAAAACATTTTTGTCTGAATCTCCAACCCTTCCATTTTGAGGTCCTAATTATATGTTGATGCATTTGAGGCCATGTTATGTTGCTGTATTCATTTTTATTTATTTATTTATTTTACCGAGGGGAGAGTGCGAACGCAGTCCCCCCACACATGCACACAAATTATGCAGTTGAATTTCTCAAATTTGGGGAAATCATAAGGGTCAGCACACTTGGAATGCAATGGGTGAGCCTCACCCTGGGAAAACCATCTACCTGATCCTGGTATCTCCCCTGCCAGGTAAGTATACTGTTGCATTCATTTTTAAAAAGTCTTTTCCTCTGAGTTTAATTTTTTGATATTTTCAATTGCTTTATCTTCAATTTCAAAAGTATTTTTTTCTGCAGTGTCTTATGCTGTCTTATCTACTGTTAATCACATTGTGTTTTATTTTTTAGTTTCAGGTTATATTTTTCACATCTATAAGTTTAATTTGGATTTTTTAAATTTTCATTTCTTTTCTCCTTATCTTGATGTGAAGTGTATTTTTTAAAAGATTTTATTTATTTCATTTTTGGAAAGAGAACAGAGAGAGAAAGAGAGCGCAGAGAAACATCAATTGGTTGCCTCTTGTTTGCTCCCAACCAGGGACCTACTCTGCAACCCAGGCACGTGCCCTAACTGGGAATCAAACTGTGATCCTTCAGTTTGCAAGCTGGTGCTCAGCCCACTGACAAACAATAGCCAGGGCTGAAGTATATATTTAATAGCTATGTTAATATCTTGCTGATTGTATTGACTTTCATTTCTAGATCTGTGTCATTTTTTTTTCCTCTTGTTGTTAAAACATGTTTTACTATTTATTCATATGCCTGGTAATTTAAGATTAGGTGCCAGTGTCAATTTATGTTATTTGAATGAATTTTTTTGTATTCCTTTCAATATTTTTAGGTCTTAGTTCTAAAATGCAAGTAAATTAACTTGAAATCCATTTGATACTTTTAAGGTTTACTTTTAAGCTTTGTTAGGGTGGACCTGACCTGAGGGCAATTCTATTTATCTTATTACATTATGGCCAGAGGTGGAAATCCATCCAGAATCCTTTTTGATAGCAGTCCCTCAGGCCTTCTCTAGTGGAAAACATTAGAACTTACCACATCAAAAAAAGCCAGATCATTTTGCCACGAAACCTAGCTTAAAACAATTAATACTGAATGGTAGTTAAGGGTTTCTGAAATGATTCAGACCTAGTTTAATCTCATTTCTTCTGCTGTGAAACTTATTGGCCTGTACTGGTTAAACTTCTTAGGCCTTGATTACTTCATCTGCAAAACAAAGATAATAATAGCACCTTCCAGTGGCTGGGTAGATTAAAGGAAAAGAGGGTAAGAGATGCAGCACATTTAATGTCGTTATCATAACTTTAAAGCGTCAGATTTCGTAAATATGTCGGGTCTCAAACAGGTTTTATTGCAAAGAAACTTAAAAAACAAATATGTCGCAATTTAGCAAAATGCATTGTCATAATTTTAGAATTTTTTTCCTTAGTTGACAAATAAAACTGCAAAATTGCAAGATATTTGAAGTGTGTGTTAGTATGATTTGATAAAAACTGTGAAAGGATTTCTGCAAACTAGTTAGTTTGATTCGTAAGCCAGCACTCAATCATTGAGCCACACCAGCCAGGGCTTGCCAACCAAGTAGTTAACACATTTATTACCTGTTTTTGTGTGTGTGGTGAGGACATTTAAGTTCTACTCTTACCAAATTCTACTGTAGAATAGTGTCATCAGCTATAGTCGACTATAGTCACTGGTTGTACATTAGATCCCCAGATCGTATTCATCTTGTAATTAAAAGTGTGGACTATTTTACCAACCACCCTATTTTCCCACCCTCAGTCTCTGGAAACCACCTTTTTATTGTTTCTAGAGTTTGAGGTGTTTTTGTGCTTTTTTGTTTGTTTGTTTAAGATACCACAAATAAGTGTTACTTTGTAGTGTATTTGTCTATCTCTGTCTGACTTATTTCACCTAGTGTAATGCCCTCAAGTTTCATTTTTTTTGCCTGTGGTAGGATTTTCTTTTCTTTTTTTTTTTTCTTGGTGGAAAGTCACAGAGGTAGGAAAAGCGAGCCAGCTGGGCATGGGTTGAAGAAACAAGTTACAGAGGCAAAAGAAGGGCCCTTGAAGCTTAGGAGAAAGCAAAGCACATTTAGAAAAGAGGGCATGCTCTAGAGAATGAGAGCACAATAGGATTTTCTTTTTTAAGACTGAATAACATTCTATGGTCTATACATACCACATCCTTTTCATCCATTCATCCGTTCATGGATATGTAGGTTGTTTTCTTATATTGGCTATAGTGAATATTGCTGTAATGAACATGGGAGTGCAGATATCTCTTCAAGATTCTGTTTTTATTTCCTTTGGATATATACCCAGAAAAGGAATTGGTGGAGTATAGTAATTCTTAGTTACTTGATTTTTTTTAGTTACCTGCTGGTATCATTTTGACTCATTTTCTTCTTTTGTGTTATTCATAGTTTTCTTAGTCATATGTATGACTATTACATAGTCATATGTCATATGTATAAACTATTTAGCTAATAAATACACAATCATTTCTTGGCAAATATTTCCTACTTTATTCTGTTTTGTGATTTTATTTACAACCATTTTGATGTATAGAAAGTTTAAGGATTTATAGTCAAATTTCTTGCCTTCTTTTTTTTCAAAGACTTTCCACTGCTTTGATGCTTAGAAAGATGTTTACCTAATGAAATAAGTGGCTCAAAAGCCAAACCAAAAACCTGAAAGTTCCCTCATTATGTAAAGGCTACTCATTATTTGTTAAACATTATTATTAATGCCTAAACTAATACTAAGCACTGAGGATACCACAACGGTGAAAAAATAAACAACATCCAAGTTAGTCAGACCTCAAGTATTTCCCCTCTTCATTCTTACTTCTACCATCTGAGTTCCCATTGTGACCTCCTGTCTCTATTAATCTACTCCTCAAATGCCAGAGCAATTTTCCAGAAAGCCAAATCTGATTCTGCCATACCTGTGTTTGAAAGCCTTAAATAAGTCCAAGATAAAGTCTAAATAGTTTATCTTATTATCTCTATCTTATTTATTCATTCCCCAAATCCCACAAATTTCACACACAAATTATTTCCTGTGGTGTTGGGAATGTTTTAAATATCTTTTCTCTTTAAGTAACTTTTCTTCATTTAATTAATATCATTGTCCTCTAAAATACTCTATATTTTGATTGTTATATGATCAAACATCTTGTCACCCAGCGGCTCTAAACAAATGGAAATCTAACAAGTCCTCTTCATCTTCTGATTAGCTTTCACCCCAAGGAAGGATGGGACATGCAAAGGCAGCAATAAGTGTATATCTTATCTACATCATAATAAAATACACACTAAACTACAGTGTCTTTTTAAATTGAATTCTACAGAAATAAGAAAATATTCATGGTAGCAAACACATAGCAAGTCAAATAAACTAAAATTGTTCTTAAAATGAACTTCATGATAATAATTCTTTGTGACTAAAGTTGCACAGTTTCTTCCAATGCCCTTTTACTCAGACTTTTGGATGGTCGATTCATTAATAACCCCAAGAATGAGGACAAGTTTTCAGCCTCAGTAGGACTGGTTCTTTGAGTTGTAGGAACTGATTCATATTTAGTTTGCTAATAAATAGAATTGCAGTTCTTATCAAGAATAGCCAATGGCTTTTGTGAAGTGAGCTTGCTAGACACTCTGTATTGTTCCCAGAATAGATCTGTGGTTAAAAGCAAAACCACAACACAACCCACTCTTACCTACCCTTTACAAATTAGAGAAACCAAAGACTAAAATGTGTATGGTAGAGTTTCTCAACTTGAGGGCCTTGGCTGTCTAATGGTAAATACTGAATGTTGTGCATTTTTCTGAGTCAAAGTATCTATAGCTTTAAACAAAGTGTAGAAGGAGCTCATGACCCACTAAAATGCTAAGATCTATAGTGT
Organism: Tonatia bakeri; assembly: GCA_004024845.1. Classification (NCBI taxonomy): domain Eukaryota; kingdom Metazoa; phylum Chordata; class Mammalia; order Chiroptera; family Phyllostomidae; genus Tonatia; species Tonatia bakeri. Next base: position 28,740 of record PVIA01013047.1, on the reverse strand, counting down.
GTTAACAGGAACTCTGTTTACTGCATCTACCTTGTCCCATCTGACCCTGCACTTACTCTTTCTGTTGTTGCCATCCTTCATTTTGCTTGTTTATTTTGAATAATAAATACTGACTTTATTCTGTGAATTAGTATTCATATTATATTTTGTGTATCTGGATTGATGTGTCTATCATAGTTTAAGCTTCTTAAGACCTGAATCTGTCTGAGTCACTGTAGTCAATTTAGTGGTCATTTTTTTTTTTTTTTTTACCAATGTTTAAAAATGACTGTAATAGGATTTTTCTAAGTCTTGGATCCAAAATGTAGCACATCACACAGTCTTGGTGCTCATGACATTGCATTATATTTACCAGCTGTTTTCCCTAGCTTGCAAGCAGGCTGCAAGCTGAGAAGAGATGTCTCTGTTCATATTGCATTCCTAGCTGAGGCACTATGCCAGGCACATATATCAAACTACATAACAGTATTAAAAAGTGAATATAAGCACTCTTTATCCAACCCCAAATACCCTGTTCTACCCTTGGCATTAACCACTGTTAGCAATTTAGTATTTTTTTTAATGATTTTTTTTTATTGCTTAAATTCCTTTTTTTAATTTAATTTTTTTTTAGATTTTATTTATTTATTTATTTTTAGAGAGGGAAGGGAGGGAGAAAGAGAGAGAGAGAGAGAAACATCAATGTGCAGTTGCTGGGGGCTGTGGCCTGCAACCCAGGCATGTGCCCTGACTGGAAATCAAACCTGTGATGCTTTGGTTTGCAGCCCATGCTCAATCCACTGAGCTACGCCAGCCAGGGCAGTATGTATTTTTTAATATTTTTTCTCATTTATTTCCCTGCCCCTTTGATTTAGACATGCTTGACACATAACATTGTATTACTTTTAGGTATGCGACATAATAAATGGATATATGTTATAATATGTATATACTGTAAAATGATTAGCACAATAAGTTTAGTCAGTGTCCATCATCAAATATTTACAATTTTTTCTTTGTGATGATGAAACCTGAAAAGTTGGCACCCATGCTGCTGCCACTACCAGAACCGATAAGTAGAGACAAGGATTTAATTTTTTTTTTAAGATTTTATTTATTTATTCTTAGAGAGGGAAGGAAGGGAGAAAGAGAGAGAGAAACATCAATGTGTGGTTGCTGGGGGCTGTGGCCTGCAACCCAGGCATGTGCCCTGACTGGGAATCGAACCTGCGATGCTTTGGTTCGAAGCCCATGCTCAATCCACTGAGCTATGCCAGCCAGGGCTGGATTTAATCTTTATGCATGCTTTATTCAGATGCTAGCAATATGAGAAGATGGTGATGGGGGTGGGTTATGTACCCTCAAAAATAATCTTAACAACTAATATCAAACATTTTCATAATGAGAAGAAAGGGTAGGTAAGGAGTTTGGGAAAAAGTTAATTATATAAAAGTTGCAGTTCCACAGAGTTTTTCCTAGTACTTCTTCAAAATTCTTTATCTGCATAATGGGTGTTCCCTCCCTGGAACACAGTGGCTCAGATACCATCTTTACTGCTTGCACAGCCCCTGGGGCAAGAAGGTGGAATTGCTTGTGACCTCCTGGAGTCTTGGTGGCCTTGCATTCCAGTCCCTGGAATAACAGCTTTCTACATGCATTAATCACTTAAGCCTATCAGTTAAGGCTAAAATCCTAAACTCTTCAGTTTGCCTATCAATGAGAACTTTAAGATTACTCCCTTAGCAACTTTTACTCATGCAATACAGTATTGTGAACTATAGTCCTGAGTTCTATATTATAACCCAAAAACTTGTAACTGGAAGTCTGTACCCTTTGACCACTTTTACCCATTTCATTCACTTCTCCTATCCCTTGCCACTGGCAATCACCAATCTGTTCTCTGTAGTTTGGGTTTTATAGATTCTACATATAAGTGAGATCATACAGTATTTTTGTGTCTGACTTGTTTCACTTAGAATAACGCTCTCATGTTCATCCATATTGTCACAAATGGCAGGATTTTCTTCTTTTTCTTGGATGAATAATATTCCAAATACAATAGATATTTAATGGCTATAAAAATATAAACAATATAATATTATTTGGCCATCAAAAGAAGTTTGAAATTACATCACATTTTCTTCATCCATTAACCCATTGTTGAGCACTTAGGTTGTTTTCACGTCTTGGCTATTATAAATAATGCTACAGTAAACATGGAGAGGACGATCTTCTCTTGATGGCAGAAATAACAAACTAGATAGGATTTCAAAATATCACTTGTCTCTTCACCTTTAGGAACATTCATTTAATTATCTATGTCCTATCAGAGAGGAATTGGGGAGGGGAGGAGATAGCAGTCTGGTAGGACTGCAATCCTCCTCTCTCCCCTTGATCGATGGGATCTAATGCTATTTCCAGGTAGTGCCATCATTAAGTTAAATTGTAAGACACCCAGCTGTTGCCAGAGAATTGCTTGAAGTATAGAAAAGTGTAGAGGAGACACATAGGAGTGGTTTTTCTTTTTACTGGTCTTCTAGTACTTCTGTGGTTTTGGTACTTACTCTTGGACTTTTAATCCTTTGGTAATCTGTCTAAGGATAGTGTGAAAGGAGCATCGGTATAAATGAATGCCAAAGGTCCCAACATCAGATACCAAATAGTTTCTCCACACTTTTCATATACTAAATTTCCAAATATAGGGATTTATTTCTGGATTCACAAATAGGATTTGCAAAATTGTCATATTAGGAAAGTAAGAACTGCAGTGGAATTCCATACTGGAATTCAATGGTTAAACAACTATTCAAATAAGTTGTAGCTGTGTTATAAGAAAGAAAGCAGTGAGGTTTCATAAAATGCTCAAGGTTAGGAAATCACCAAGACACCTATTATTACTCAGTAAATACTTAGTTATTGAAAGGAGCTATGAAGAAAAGTAATTGTTCAGCAGAATAAAGCCAGATTTGTTCCTCTGATTTGTGGATACCTTCAAATTAAATCCAGACCCTTATAAGGACTATTTTATTGGTTTTCAATAACCCTTTTTCTCATTCCCACCCCAGTTTTTAACTAAGAATAAATTTGCATTTTAAGATTGATAGTGATTCTTTCATTTATTGTCAGATACTTATGTACATACTAATGTGTTGTTAGTCATTTTGTTCACTTAGTAAGTCATTATGCATTTGAAAAACTGAGACACATTCAGGGTTTATGAGATATAATCCCAAAGAAACATATAGCCAGATTTAAAGTACATTGAGTGAATTGGTTATGGTGAAAAATATATAGGAATGCCACTGATACAATAATCCACAAGGCTATAAAAGGGTCCTATGAAGTCAAAATAAGGAATAATGTTTTATTCTGTCCTCCAGATTGAGTTAGTGATTCATGAAAGCGGTTCTGCGTCAGGCCGTTGGGGTCTGTGCTAGAGTATGTGATTTGGCCACTTTTCTTTCCTTTGTATTTTTTTGGAAGTATCTGAAATATTTAATTTTTAGAATTTAAAATTTCCTAGAGATGCAAAATACAACTGTGTATAATAACTAAATCACTGTTCAAGAAAATGACTGTGAGAGTGAGCATCACAGATGATAGTCTAGTGAAACAATACTTTCTGTGATTATTTGCTGAATACAAGAACTAATTCTTTGGAGATTGACAGCATAATGGAGGAAGAGCAAAAAGCTTTCTAAGGTGATGGAATGATATCAATGAAGCAAATAAAATTGATTTATCAATTTATGAAAAGCAAGGATCCTGGGAAGTAGGACTGATTTAAGCAAAAGATACAAGGTTGGAGTTAAGGACAGGGATGAAAAGAAACCTGAGGAAGTCCCTTAAAACCCCTGGCTCAAGACCTTGATATAGAAAAATAATTCATTGATTTCATTGGTTTGCTTGTGTCTGAGGGAGTTCTGGAGAGTTGAGACTAACCTCATGTTGAGTGGGGCAAAATTTACCTGGTATTGAATGAAGCTGAGACTGAATTATGTGTGAACGTATGACCTGAAGGAAACCATAAGACCCAGGCTTCTGGAGATTTGGTTCCTTTCAAGGAAAGAACTTAGGTTTGTGTTCTATGTTCATGAATTCTAGATCTGTCTCTTTAGTCAATGTACTGGTACGCCTCTAAAATAGCCCTACATCTAGTTCATCTTCCCCCAAGGCCTAAGGCTAAACAAAATGGCCCTATAGGAACATGAGAAAAGTTCTGTGACTTTCTGTATGGTATTAGCATACTTAAAAGCATAGATTATTCAAGTTTAATTGTGCCATTAGAAAACTACCTTAGAAATCATCTAATCTAGTCTCTTCCTAACAGATGGAAAGTTAGGTGGATTTTATTACATGCAGCAATTTAAAAAATTCAGCTTTATCTAGTGAACTAGGATATCATATCTAATTTTGATAAAGAAGTACAATATTTCTAACATTCTTGGAAGTATTTTGTCATTGTTGATCTGATTGTGACAGTGCTTATAAAAATTAAGAATTTTTATTTTTAAAGTTGAATTAAATTTGGACAGTTTCAAGATGATTAAAGGTAATATGGGCTATTAGGAAATCAGAGATTTGAAAAAATGTTGTCACCAACAAAAAGTATTCAAATAAAAATCATACAATTAATATCAACTCAACAATTTCAAACATTTGAAGTTTTCTAGCTTATAGTGACCCCTGGTGCTATTTTGAAAACATGCAGTACATTATTTTTAAACGGAAACCTTTGAGGCTGAAATTTGTCCTGAAAGAAAGGGTTTATTGAGTAATAAGCCAAAAAGAAAAAAGACCATGTCTTGGGGTGTGCAGTTTAAACCCACAACAGAAGGGTTAATAGAGAAGAAATGTGTCTGATATCCTGGGGCTGATGGGGCTCTTTTACACAATGGGTTTGGAGAAGAAAGATCTAAGTTATTTTGAAAGAATTTAAATTGCGACACAGAAAAGGATGAGCAAAATGAAGTGGGGAACGTCTGGGATAGACGAAGAGTCTATAGGAAGAAGTATTTGCTTCTGGATTGGTTGTGGGCAACCCTAGGGAAAGTTCATGCATAAGCAGGATGCAATGGCATCCGGTGGTTAGCTATTCTTTCTATATAACTCCTGAAATGCCACCTAGAAGTTGATTCAAAGTTTCAACATATATTCAAGAATGTGAGCAATCTTTGTTAATTTTCAGCAGCAGCTGTTAACTGATTAATTTCTCTTGTCTCTTCTTCTTATCCTACTCTAAGTTAATTTGGACATCTCAGAATTTTTTTCTTGTCACTACTTAAAAAACTATCCACTGAAACAGCTACTGGCAAGAGTGGGCACAAGTAGCTCATTTCCAGTGGCCCATGGGGTAAATAGAAAATTTCTTTACAGGAAATTAGATTCTGTCATTAAACATGCAAAGGAACAATATTGTATTAGGTAGTACCTGTACATACTGTTTCAGAAATTTACAAAAATACCATTAGCAAACTAAATTTATTAAATCTCAGCTATAAGAGTTCCCGCCAGGCTGGAGGCAAAAGTGGAAACCCTTTGCTTCATTGCACAACCAAAAGGAGGATAACAACCAATCTAAAAACAATAAACAACCAGAAGTGCCAAAAAATCAAACTACAATGAAGTCCAACGACGAAGGAATTAAAGAAACAGTCAACTAGACCAACCAGACCAGTAGGAAACAGACTGGGCAGATGGGTGGACGGAGATAACCTGCAGCAAGGTGGCGGACCTTGTCGGTGGAGCTGGCTGAAAAGGAAACTGAGACTCAGAGCTGACTGGACTAACTCGGGGGTTGCTGTGGTGAGAGAAACTCCCAGACTCACACCAGAGTTTGTTGGAAAGTGGGGCTAGAGCTGAGCAAGCAAGCTGCACTGTCCCCTCTCTGACCCCACCCCCACAGACAGCAACACAATGCAGCAAAGAGGGCTGCCCCGCCCTGGTGAATACCTAAGGCCCTATCCCCTTACAACTTAACAGGTGCCCAGAGAGAAAGAAATAGGGCCCAAATGAAAGAACAGAGCAAAACTCCAGAAAAAGAGCTAAGCGATGAGGAGAGAGCCAGCCTATCTTACGGAGAGTTCAAAACACTGGTAATCAAGATTCTCACAGAACTGATTGAGCTCAGTCAAAAAATGAAAGAACAAATGAAGGCTATCCAAAGTGAAATAAAGCCAAATATTCAGGGAACCAACAGTGATAGGAAGGAAACCAGGACTCAAATCAATGATCTGGAACAAAAGGAAGAAATAAACATCCAACTGGAACAGAATGAAGAAACAAGAATCTAAAAAAATGAAGAGAGGCTTAGGAACCTCTGGGACAACTTTAAATGTTCCAATATCCAAATTATAGGTGTGCCTGAAGGAGAAGAACAACAGCAAGAAACTGAAAACTTATTTGAACAAATAATGACGGAAAACTTCCCCAATCTAGCAAAGGAAATAGGCTTCCACGAAGTCCAGGAAGCCCAGAGAGTCCCAAGAAGTTGGACCCAAAGAGGAACATACCAATGCACATTCATCATTAAGTTACTCAAGATTAAAGGTAAAGAGAAAATCTTAAGCCCTGGCTGGTGTAGCTCAGTGGATTGAGCCCGGGCTGCGAACCAGGCATCGCAGGTTCGATTCCCAGGTTGCAGGCCATGTCCCCCAGCAACCGCACACTGATATTTCTCTCTTTCTCTTCTTCTCTTCCCTCTCTAAAAATAAATAAAATAAAATCTTTAAAAAAAGAGAGAATCTTAAAAGGAGCAAGAGAAAAGGAAACAGTTACCTACAAAGGAGTTTTCCTTAGGCTATCAGCTGATGTCTCAAAAGAAACCTTACAGGCAAGAAGGGGTTGGAAAGAAGAATATGAAGTCATGAAAGGCAAGGACCTACATTCAAGATTACTCTATCCAGCAAAGCTATCATTTAGAATGGAAGGGCAGATAAAGTGCTTCCCAGATAAGGTCAAGTTAAAGGAGTACATCATTATAGCCCTTATTATATGAAATGTTAAAGGGACTTACCTATGAAATTGAAGAAGATCAAAAACTATGAACAGTAAAATGACAGCAAACCCACAATGATCAACAATGGAACCTAAAAACAACAACAACAAAAACCAACAACAAAAACAAATACTAAGCAAACATTTCGAACAGGAACAGAATCAGAGAAATGGACATCACATTGAGGGATTTCAGTGGGGAGGGAGGAGGAAGGAATGGGGGAAAAGGTACAGGGAATAAGAAGCATAGTCAGTAGGCATAAAATAGATGGAGAGAGGTTAAGAATGGTATAGGAAACAGAGAAGTCAAAGAACTTATTTGTACAACCCATGAACATGAACTAAGGAGGGGGATGCTGGAGGGCTGGCAGGTGCAGGGTGGAGGGGGCATAAAGGGGGAAAATTGGGAAAACTGTAATAGCATAATCAATAAAATATACTTAAAAAAATTTAAAAAATAAATCTCAGCTATTAAAGCATTTGAAAAATAAAAGTAATTATAGGAATTCAAACTTATCTGTGGCCTAATACAGTAGAAAGATTATTAAAAAAATAAAATGAGATATTTTTAAAGTGTCCTTTTAAAATTTTTTTTAAAGGATTTTATTTATTTATTTTTAGAGAGAAGGGAAGGGAGGAAGAGAGGGAATGAAACATCGATTTGTGGTTGCCTCTTGCACAATCCCCTACTGGGGACTTGGCCTGCAACCCAATGTGCCCTGACTGGGGGCTGAACTAGTGACCCTTTGGTTTGCAGGCTGGCACTCAATACACTGAGCTACACCAGCCAGGGCTAAAGTATCTTAAAATCTATAATTATATAGAATATATATTCCATCAAAAATGACAAGTTTAACCCCTGACCAGTACAGGCCAGTTGTTTGGGCATCATCCCATAAACAGAAAGTTCGCTGGTTCGATTCCTGGTCAGGGCACGTGCCTGGGTTGCAGGTTTGGTCCCTGGTTGGGGCCTGTGTGAGGGGCAACTGTTTGATGTATCTCTCTCACACCAGTGTTTCTCTCCCTCTCTTTCTCCCTCCTTTCCCTGTCTCTAAAAAAAAATAAATAAAACCTTTTAAAAATGACAAGTTTAACAAATCAGTTGTCTATGTAGTTTTCACCTCAAATCCTTTATGGAACATGGTGGGGTAAAAAAGGAAAGATTAAATGGAAAAAAATAGAAAGAAATGGAAAGTGGAAAGGACAGAGCAGGGGTGGAGAGAGATGCACACACACAAATGAAGGAGGAGGAGGAGGAGTAGCAAGAGGTAAAGGAGGAGGGGGAAGAGAAAAAAAAAAGGAAAAGACAGGAAGGATAGAGAAAACATATGTCAGGTGGATTTTTGCCTCCTGAGATTTTGAGCCGTTATCACCACTGAAGCCACTAGGTCTAGTACAGTGCTTAATGTATATTAGGTTGAACAGGTGGAAGGTGTTAAAGAAAAAAGTATTCAATGACACTTGTTAAAGACTGGTAAAGTCACTTTATGCAGGGTAGCCTATGTTAGGGATAGGGACTACTACAACTGGGTTTTACAGAAGTGGGGATTTAGCTTAATTGTAAATATCACAAGGAAAAGTAAGAATTTATGGTTAAGTAGGTTAGGGGGTGCCAGTGGATGGGAAATTAGTAAGAGGAAACATCAGGCGTAAGGGGGGTTTCTAGACTTCTGCTGAACAGGTCACAGTGAGGGGATGCTAGAAGATATGGAAGTCATTTAGATGTTGCAGGTCATCAGATATCATGGATGTGGGTGGTATTCTGTATAAACTCACTTCACAGGATTCTTGCTGAAACCGGAAAATGCAGAGACAACACAAAAGCCCAAAAGGAAAGAGGAGTTAAAGAAAACAAAATGAAAACAAGAGCTGGGAACTATAAAAACTCTGTTACACAATTTTAGTAAAACCTAGGTCTACAAAAAATACTCCATCAGAAGCTGACAGGTGTTGTTTTCAGATTTTTTTTAAATTACTTTATTTTTGTTCAATTAGGGTTGTCTGCATCCCCCCCCCCCAACCCCACACAAACCCACCTCCCTCCCTTGCTTCTACCCTCCCCCTTGGTTTTGTCCATGTGTCCTTTATAGTAGTTCTGAAAACCCTTCTTCCCCACTGTACCCTCCCTCCTCACCTCTGGCTACTGTTAGATTGCTTTTAATTTCACTGTCTCTGGTTCTGTTTTCAGATCTTTATAAGAGTTATTTCACAATATTCTGGCAAAAGAAGGTGCAGTAGTTTCCCTTATCCAGTTTTACTTTGTGATTTGTCACCCTTGTTCAACCACGGTCCAAAAAGGTTAAATAGGAAATTTCAGAAATAAATGATTTACAAGATTTAAATTGGGTGTCATTCTGAGTAGCCTAATGAAATCTCATACTATTCAGCTCCACCCTACCCAGGATGTCAATCATCCCTTTGTCCAGAATTTCCAAGCTGTTATCTGCTCCCTACCCACTAGTCACTTAGTAGTCACCTCCATTATCAAATCAACTGTCTTGGTATCACAAGTCCTTGTGTACAAGTAACCCTTATTTTACTTACTAATGGTCCCAAAGCACAAAATTAGTGATGCTGGCAATTAGGATATGCCAAAGAGAAGCCCTAAAGTGCTTTAAGTGAAAAGGTGATACTTTTCTACTTAAACAAAATGCTGAGGTTGCTAAGAGCTATGGTAAGAACAAATCTTCTATCTGTGAAATTGTAAAGAAGGAAAAAGAAAGTCATGTGTTTTGTTGTGGCATCTCAAACTGCAAAAGTTATAACCACAGTACAATATAAATGCCTGGTTAAGGTGGAAAAGGCATTAAACATGTGGTAACTATTGGGTAGTATTCAATCATATGAATTAACTATACCACAGTTTACTCATCCACATACCCACTGATAAACAATTGTTTTTCCAACTTCACTGTATCCTGTCAGTGTGTGGTTCATGATAAATGTTTGTTGAATGAATACACAAACTAATGAATCAATGAGTAATAAGAAATTGATTGCAAAGCATACTAAACATCTGGCATGAATTCTGAGGGACTGCAGTTTATTTCCCTACTATAAACTGCAGTGTCTAAGGGAAGGCATACACAGATTTATTGAATACCCAGGGAAATCCAACCCTAGTCCACTGCCATCATTTTAAAATATTAGAGATAAATGGTAGGGGTTAGAGAATAGCCTTTTATTGCTTTTAAACTGTGTACTTTTTCAATTTTCACAATTTTCTTTAATAGCCTCCATTATCAAAGAAACAGTATACATCAAGTGTACTTTCTCTACTTTTAAATGTAAACTGTACCACATTAGTTACCTTTTGAATGTTGGACGCACACAGCTGGCTAAGGGCTACCACACCCTACCTATATTTACCAAATGAAGAATGTTGTTAGGTTGCCATAATGTTAAAAGGGCAGACTAATTATTTAAAGTTCAAGTTTATATATTCTGAGTCCCCAGCTGGTTTTCCTATCATGACAAGGGGCAGCTGCCACTGTGGCATAGGACAGTATTTAATAATTGGGTGTGATGTATTTTGTGGCTGGAGCCAAGGAGCACTAAATGTGGTTAATTTTACTGAGGCCATGCTTAGAAATTTCATGCTTAAAGAGAAATGCCACACGTACTTCCTCTTGGTATTTAGCTTTCTATTTGGTATTTAGAATTCACTCTAAAAGTTTACAACTGCAGACAGAAACATTTTATGAATATTTTAAAAGATGCCAGTCTTGCTTCTTTCCTGTCCAATGTTTTAGACTAGGGCTTATCTTAATAATTCTACCTCCTAATTATTTATGTCATTCAAATTAAAATTATGCACCAAAGCTTTGCTCATAGAACCATTTCTGGACAATTTTTCTTTGAGTTGACTTCACATTTACTAAGCTATGAATTTAATACATTATTCATTCAACAAGAGTTAAATACACAGCACAAGACTTAGCATCTACTAGAGATGTGAGTACGTACTTACGTCTAAAAAAATTCCTTTTAAAATGTATGTAAATACTGATAGTTTCATAATTTGGGAAAGTGGTCATACCATGAAGTATACTAATGTCCTGGAAAAGAATTCTTATTAAATTAAGATATAACAAATGTACAAAGTTTAAAAGTTACTAATTACATTCCAATAGCCAAGATATGGAAACAACCAGTGTTTATCTATAGGTGAATAAAGAAAATGTGTTTTATATACACAATAAAATGTTATTCAGCCACATAAAAGAATAAAACTTTGCCATCTAAGGAATTTTGTTAACTGAAATCACACAAAGACAAACACTAAATACTGTATGATCTCACTTATATGTGGAATCTAAAAAACCGAAACAAAACACAGAACCAAGCTCCACAGAGAACATATTGGTGGTTGCCAGAGGTGGGGGTGGGAGAAATGAGTGAAAGGGGGTTGAAGGATACAAATGTTCCCAGTTATAAATAAGTCACTGGGATGTAACATACATTGTGGTGACCATACATAATAAAACTGTTGCACAATTGAAGGCTGCTAAGGGAGTAGATCTTAAGAAAATTTTTTGTATCTAAATGTTAACTGGACCTATTATGATCACGGTGCAATGTTTACAAATACAGAATCATTATGCTGCACATGTACACCTAAAACTAATATGTTTATGTAAAATATACTTTTTTAAAAAAGGTTCTAGCTATATTATACAAACAGTATGCCATTATATTGTTTGGTTTTGAGAGAGTAATAATCAGCCCAAGACAGAGAAAATAAAAATCTCCCAATACAATTTATTCATGCTATTTAGAATTTTATGTAGAATTCGAGGAAAAACACTCAATTAATTAAACCTGAGCTTCAGTTTCCTCATGCGTGAAATGGCAGTTTCTTATATTACAATGGATTAAATAAGATATGCAAAGCACCTGGCATGATGCCTCACAGGCACTTGTTCAATTTTGTTAGCTCCCTTCTCCTTCTCTGAAACACTGGCAGACCTAGCACATTTGATTGTTTGTATAGATAATTTTTAAAGTTCTTCCTCTAAATGAGAAAATTACTTTTATTAATATTCATGAAGTAAAATTAAAAATAATATAGGACATATGCAATTGTAGACATTAAAATATTTTATTGGTGTTCAACTATGTAAAATAAGTTTAAGTAAAATAATTATAGTATAAAAGGGAAAAAGTAAGATTTACATTTTTTCATTATGACTTTTTTAAAGGAAAAAATGACAAAATCCTTTAAGATTCACAGAGTAGTTTCTGGATAGAATGACTGAACTAAAATTACTCAATCGTGGCACTGTCATTGTGTATTTTCAATATACTGCTTAAAGGTAGGATTTATGTAGTACCACAGGTGGACACACACACATTAACTTCATAGAATATAACGTTTACTAAAAGATAAGTAACAAAATACCTATTCTTACATTGAGGGTTATACATGTTATTAAAAACTAATAGAAACTACAGCATTTATTTAGAATTACATCAGTGGTTCTCTGCCTTGGTGATTTTGCCTCTCCAGGTACATTTCGCAGTATCTGGAGGTACTTTTGGTTACTCTCAACTGGGAAGGAAGAGAGTATTACTGAAATCAAGGGGTAAAGGCCAGGGGTACATTTACACATACTAAAATGCACAAAAGAGCCTCCCACAACAAAATTACCTGGCTCCAAATTACAACAGATTGAGAAGCCTTGACTTAGACTAACAAACTATTTTTTTTGTGGGGGGGGGAGTATTTTTTCTTTGGTATTGTTAAAGATTGAAGGCACATGATGATAGTTAAAGCAGAGTACTTTTATTTATTGTTTGGTAAACAATAGCATAGACAATTTACTACCTAATTGCCTACATCCAGGGCTAATCATTAGAAATCCATTAATTTCTCCTTCTAAAGGACTGCCACTTCAAGTGAAGATTAAATCTCATTTCTAAAGACCTTTAAACCAGTTCTGTAATGGTTTAATGAACCAGAACTTAACAAGTGATTTATGTGGTTATTCTTTGTTTATTCACTAATCTTGAGTTTTTAAAATTAAAAATTTTTTAAGTAACAGTTTTACTGAAATATATAATTCACATACCAAAATTCACCCTTTTTAAGTGTGCCATTTAGTACTTTTTAGGAAATTCATAAGGTTGTATAATCATCACCATTATCTACTTTCAGAGTATTTGCATGATACTCAAAAGATAACTCCTGCCTAGTAGCAGTCACTCTTCCTTTTCCCCAGACGCTGACAACCACTAATCCACTTTCCTTTTAGGAATTTGTCCATTTGGACATTTCATAATAAGCAGAATCATAGAGTATGTGGCTTTTTCTGACTAGCTTTCTACACTTACTACATTTACATGGTTCATTTATGTTGTACCACCTATCAGTACTTCTTTCCTTTTCATTGCCAGACACTATCCCATTGTATAGATAGGCTACATTTGGTTTATTCACTCATCAGTTGACATTTGGGTCTCTTCCATTATTATTACTAAGAATGCTGTTAAGAAGATTTATGACTACAATTTTTGTGTGGATATAGGTTTTAAATTTTCTTGCAGTGGAATTCTCTTGGTGTAGAATCTAGGAACGGAATTCTTGGGCCATTTAGTAATTCTGTTTACTATGCAAGGAATTGAAATTCTTGCATCACACAATATTTTATTATATGACCACGCCACATTATGATTATCCATTGACCACTTGATGCACATTAGGATTGTTTCCACTTTAGCTGTTACAAATAATGCAGTATGAACATCTGTGTACAAGTTTTTGTAGAGACATGTTATTTCTCTAGGAGTGTAATTGCTGGGCTATGTGTTAACTCTGTTGAACCTTTTCAGGAAATGCCAATCTGCTTTCCAAGATGGCTGCACCATTTTACAATCTCACCATCAATATATTAAGAGTTCCAACTTCTCCTCATCTTTATTACTGCCTTTTAAAATTAATAGAAACCAGATAGAGCTATTAAGACAGCTAAATAGGTTCATGTAAAGCACATTTGTGGCATCTAAGACACACTCACAAATGTTTTATGGGCTTCAGTTAGGTTATCCTTTTTAAAAATAAACATATCACAAACTTTACCATTGAGGGATATAGTTTAAAAAGGGAGCTACTGATGAAAATACCAGAAACAAAGAATCTCCAGGTTTGAGAATTAAATCATTGAATCTAATGTCTTCCAAGTCATTAGAGGGTGGTAAAATCAACTTAGTGAGTTGGGAAACTTACTAGCATTGGAAAACATAGAATATAAAACATCAGAGTACATGACAGGCAATAAGTACTTTTTTGTGAAATTGTTTTATTGATACAGAGGCCCTTACCAGGTCAGTGTTAAAATGTATTTCTTAATGTGGGTCACAAAGAAGCTCCTGAAGTCCAACTAGCACTCAATGCTTGAATCCAATCCATCGCTGCATCTATAGGACTATCAGTTTCTGCTTTAAGACATTCCAGCTCTACTTTTGTACATTTAACTGAGAAGTTTTTTATCAAAATAATTAAAGACAACTTAAAAATTGTTTTGTATCAATCCATTAGTTTAAATTTGTTGGGAAATTAAGCATGCTAGAAGTATTTTCTTGTATGTGTTGCAGCATCAGAAATGGTATTACTCACAAGCTCACTAGCTTTGAAGGTAGTCATAAGTTAACTATCATTATCATTAGTAACATGTGTGAGTACCAACATACTGAGTAGAGTACCTTTAAATTCTGTAAATACTGCTGAAAACATTAACTTATAATCATAGTGGCAGAAACCTTAATGTGTATGACCATACTTTACACATCAAATTAGCTATGATCTTAAAAAACAAAGTCCAATGCTCTTAAAAAGGGGTTAACTTCAAAAATGAAAAATTGTGACTCATACTTTGAAAAGGCAAACTGTCAATTGTGCTTGCTGGCTGTTTAAACATAATCTAAAAGAATATTAGGATAATGACACTAGGTTGTTTGAGAGGTATCTAATATATATACGCAGCATAAAATCCCAAGTCAGATAGTTAAGAAACATATCATGTATACCATGATCTTTCCAATATCCTGATGTATAGTTGGCCCTACAGTTCTTAGTTTCTCTTCTATAAATTCAACCAATCACAGATTGCAACTAATATTTAAAAAATGTTAGGCTGTTGTTGATGTGTACTATGTAGTTAGGAGGCCTACAATGGTTGGGTCTGTATTGAACATGTACTTTTTCTTCATCACTTATTCCCTAAATAATGTAGTAACAAACTCTTTACATAGGATTTACATTGTATTAGGTATCGTAAGTAATCTAGAGACAGCTCAAAGTATGTATGGATGTGTGATTATATGCAAATATGCCATTTTATATAAGGGACTTTAGCATTGCAGATGTTGGTGTCTGCAGAGAGGGGCAGGGTGTCCTGGAACCAATTATCCCAAGGATACCAAAAGAAGACTATCACATACACTTGTTATAATGATTTTTAGTAGTCCCTGTATGAGTTTTTGAGATATATGAGGGCAGTAATTTCCCATAGTAACTTACCTAGTAGACTCTCAATATATGCAGAATTTGTTATATTCAACAAAGTTTATTAATTGTTAACTCTGCGACGAGTTCTCTATAAAATTGTAAGAACTTAAAAATCGATAATTTATAGTTCCTAATTTAATGGGTTTCAGACTTAAGAGGGGAGACAAAAATTTATGGTAGTGTAACATGGAGCAGAGGTAGTAGAAGGCTGAGTGATCACTATATTCTCTAGAACCTGAAGTGGCTGGTGTGCAAGATCAGTTTTAAGGGATGACTTTGAAAGGTGAACAAGAGGGGAAGGACACATTAATGAATGAGGAAAATCATATAAGGTACATGTAAAGGGGAAAAGTGCTGAAAGATACAGGGGTTGGCAAAAGTAGGTTTACAATTGTTTGTATGGGAAATAGTAATTAATGTATAGTACAAGAGTAAACTTGTTTGTGTACTCACAACTGTAAATCTACTTTTGCCAAACCCTGTATAATTGCAGAGATGGACTGGTACCTAATAGAGATTCATATGTATGTTAATATATTTAAATTGTATCTAATATACAAAATAAGACCAAGGAAGGCTGTCAGGGAAGAGACATGATCAGATTGGTTTTGGATGGAATAAATAATAGAGACTAGTTGGGCGGTGAGTTGTGCTATAAATTGAAGGTCTGAAAAAGGTGCAGGGCATTATCAACAAATGTTTGTGTATACACGACCTACACAGATACTGGGAAAACAGTTCCTGTGTTTAAAAAGGACTTACATTTCAGGTTAGATAGATACTTAAAAGAATCTAGGAGAACTATGCATACATTATGGAAGAATTCACTGAGACAGTGACACTGAAGTTGAGACCTGAAGGAAAAAGATTTTGATTGAAATGAATTTAAAGTAAATGCTTGGTGTGTTTAGCAGTAAACTCTGTATAACCCCCATATATGCCTCCAAAAGAGAACTATTTTCTTTTGCCCACACTGTAAATCTATCAAAAAAGCTAAATGTTTATTACAAAACAATGTGGTAAGGATAAGATTAGGTCTCACTTGTCTATTCTCCTATAGCACCTTATATTTGCATCATTTACATGGTATTATAATTACTTGAGAATTTGGAAGAGGACTAAAGGAAAGGAATACTAAGAAAGAGACACTACAAAAAGAGGAGATAAAAAGATTAAATAATTTAAAATGGCAAATGCTTTACAATGTTCAAGTCTCAACATTTTCCATTTAACACAATAACGTGGAAGTCTCTAATGATGTGTAATTTTAGTGAGAAAAGCACAGTAAGTGAAAATGAGACTGCATTGAGGACTTCCTATCAAGAATCTTGGCTGAGAAGTAATGCTACATGAGGGTTTTTTGTTTATTCTTATTTTCAATATCCTTGTTTGAAGGAAAACATCACTTGTTGACACATTATTATGGACACATGTGGTTTTAGTAACCTGTATTGGTACTTCCTCTAGCTTCCTGAATATATATTAAAAAATGTTCATGTTTTCACTTATCACTGGGAAAGAACTTGAGATGCATATAAACTCTAAATATTTACACTCTGGAGAAGGTGTAAATTTGTAAGGTATGAACCAATCACTTCTGATCATTTCTTCCAGCCTCTAAGAGAGAAAATGAGGAATATTTTTTTTCCCTAAAGAAAGAAGCAGGAGAGACAAGTTACATTAAAAACATTTTATTATATAATAATACATTATCATTGACATATCCCAGAGATGCTTCGACATCCCAAGCTGTATGTGTAATGAATGTCATTGACAACTAAGAGGACAGTCAAGCACCATTATTATTATTATTATTAATGGGGGAAGCCATCATTTTTTCCTGAGGGGAAGGGAGGAAGAGAGGGAGAGAAACACTGACTGGTTGCCTTCCATAGTCAGTCCAACAAGACCAACCCCACAACCTAGGCATGAGCCCTGACCAGGAATCAAACCTGTGCTTCGACCTTTTGGTTTTCTGGGGGACACTCAACTAACCTAGCCACACTGGCCAGGGTGCACTAACATATCCTCTATAGGACTAATATCGCTGTATTTTGCTTACCAATTTTCTGGTCAAATCCTTTCTCACCACGTTATTTTCTGTGTGTTTATTACTATGCTATGCCTAACAAAATCAGTTCATACTTTCCCCCCAAAGCATAATAACATTTTAGTCTCTTAATCTTCACTTCTTTGCTGTATCTTGTTGGAGTGGTGTAATAAAATTGCAGCTTAAAAAATAAGAGGTGAAATGACTTACTGAAGACAAGAGCTCTCTGGGATACACAGGAGTGTAAAATTAGAAACAAAGTGGTAAAAACAATAAGCCCTTCTTACACATAACTTTCAGATACCGGTATGATGAAAATCGAAAATCCTTAATGCTTACCAGTTAGTTCAATGTTTTTTTTTTTTTCTTTTTAAAATCATTTTCCATGATGACATGAAGAACTGCACAATTTACTTTCTAATATTATTTGTTCTGTTTGGTGCATTTGAAGAGGGTGATAATATCCAATTTCATAAAACACAACTCAAAAGCCCTCTGATAACTTAGCGGTAACAACTCCAAGCTTTCCTCATACCAGACATTCCCTGGATTTAACAAAAACTTAAAATATTATACAACTTTTATACGTGTAACTTCTGCTCCTCAAATTTTAATACTTAAGCCTGTGGCTTCAAGTCATTGACTGCGAATCTTCTCAAAATCAGGATTCCCCTGAAACTGTTTCCCATCTATTACAGTACTCTATGCTATCTCACTAGAGAACTCAGTATTTATGAAGCTAAAAACTGTGGTCATGGCGTCGCGCTTTCATCTTCCAACTGACCAGGCCTTAAGTCTCTTTTCTCTCGGATGTTTTCTTTGCCTTACCTGGTCTGAGAAAAATTGTGCCGCCACATAGAACTCCCAGACATCTGTCAGCGACTGCAGTCCCGGCGGTCTTGGTGGGAGCAGGTAGTGGCGGCAACAGTCACCCGGCGGGACAATAGCCCTCCAGGTACCTCATCCTCTTAACACATTTTGACCCCCCTGTGCGGAATGCCCCCCGGGTCAGGAGGGCGAGTATCCCCACCCTCAGCTGGCCCTGCTCCTCCGCCACAGGCTGAGAGACGAGCTCTTTTACCTGGAGCTAATCCAAAATTAGGCAGGGGCGACCTAGCTCAAGCCAACCCTCTGTAGCAAAGAAAGTCAAGCTAACCTTGTAGTAATAAGTGCTTGGACCGCGGATAGCACCGAAACAGGCCGCCCCAGCACTGCCTCCACAAGTCGGAAGAGCACGACCTAGGCGCAGGCCGGCGGATAGCAACTGGAGGCGGGGTCGTCACGGTTCCCGGCAGGCCGGCCACTTCCGGACCTGCGCGTAGCCTCCCTGCGCCTCCGGGACCGCCCCGCCTCCCCGCCCGCTGATTCCCGGCATGCTCCGCGGGGGAAGGGACGGAGTCGACAATAACAAACCCTGCCGCGTCCGTGTCCGCGGCCCTGCCAAGCTTTCGGCGCTGCCTCTGGGTTCTCTTGCCGCTTCGGCCCCTCGGCTCTGACCGGCCGCGGTGCCCAGTCCCCCGGCCCCTGACCCAGAGCCGAGGGGCCTGACCGCGTCCCTTCTCCGCCCGGACCCCTCCCTGCCGTCCGGAGTTCGGGGCCGCGGTTGGCTCCCGGACACCGGTGATTGTGTCAGTGGCGGTGCCGGATGGAAGGTTGGTAGCCGCCGCCTCGTCCTCGGCGGCGGCGGAAGATGGTGCCAGGGGCTGCCGGCTCTACTGTTGCCGCCGGCGGCGGGGAAGGAGGTGCTGCCAGGTAGGTTCCGTTGCTGCCGGTGTCCTCTTCCCTTCTCGGACTCCGCGACCGTTCAGCGAGCCCCGGCACAGTGGTCCCGGGGTCCTGGCGTCCTGGCATCACCGGAGCGCCGCCCGCGCGCAGGTGTGTGAATCCGCGGGCCCAGCGCATCCGGTCCCTGCAGGTGTTGCCTTGCGGTCGCCTCCCTAACACTACAGCCCTTGTAGAGACACGCGGCTTCTATCGAAACGCCACTGGGCTGCGGGAGGTGTGAGGTGGGCTCGCCTGGTCCAGGCCTGCCGGGGGCTTCCTCGAAAGGAGCTCCCAGGATGCCTGCCAGTACGCGCCCCCGGCCGACTTGCGGGAGTGGCGGAGCGGGGGAGACGCCTGAACCACCCAGACGCGTCCTCACTCGTCACCACTGCTGGGCTCAGCCCTAATGGTGTCTTTGACTTGAGAAACCGGAGAATGGAGTTGGGCCGAGGCCGAACGAAGCGTATAGTGGGAGAAACGGAGAGACGTCTTTGTCCCGACCCCGGAGTGCGAGGATCGGTGTAAAGTTACTCCTAGGAATGACTCAGCCTCCGCCCGTCCCACTGATAGATTTAGGATTGAGTGTGTATTCGGATTTCATAACTTCCTTAGTAGAAACAGGAGAAATGGCAACTCAGAATACCTTTACAGTTTCAAACATTGCCTGGTGGATGTGCTATGTTTATTGTTTATAGTTTCATAATCTCATTTTTTTCCGTCCTGACTCTTTAAAGTGCGGTCATACCACAAAGTAATGTGGGCCTGAGTGCCAAGGAACACTAATGTGCTTACTGTTGATAATGAGTCACGTTACTACAAGACATTCAGCTACATAGGAATGTTCGCCTTAAGTCTACTATATATAGAACAGTGATTTGGCCCATATGAAAATGTACCTGTGTCGTTAGCCACTTTATTATTGCTAACCAGTTTTTTTGTGTGTGTTAATGGTGCTTGTATGGTTTATCTGAAGGTTTGGAAGGTTAGCAACGTAGGAGACTTTTTAATTGAAGAAGACAAATCCGGGTTTAATTGAGAATCTCAGTATTGTATTTCGATATTTGATACAAAAAGCCCTTTCAATTTTGATATTACTGTGAGAAACAGAAGGCAGTTGAGGAAGGTGGTTGGTGTTTTGGGGAGGAGTTGTTTATAAGCAGACCATTGCTAAGGGTGTGAAGATATTTAGCTTTTTAAAAATAATTTCATTTAGTCTATTTTGAATCTTTTAAAGTTATTATTACTTATTGGTCTAGTTATTTTATGTTATTACTGGATGACAGGGAAGACAATGAAGTGTACTACTGTTTTCTTTGAGAAAATTTTTCTAGCCCTTGCTAACAAATACAGTTAAAAAGCCTGGCAGATTGATTTTTAGGAAATCAAATTCATAAAGTCCAAAGGACAGAGGACTCAAGACCTTTGTTCTGGAAAAGCCACACTTTTGAACCTGAATTGTTATTATGTAAGCTTGAAAAGAGCTTTTATTTGGCTTTTAATTTTGAGAATCTCATGCATTTAGCAAGGGTTTGAGCACCTGCTGTATGTTTTACGTTGCAAATGTGTGTAATCTTTGAATGTTTTCAAAACAAGGATTGGCTAGTAAAATTTTCTCAATTGGGTAATTCTGTTCTTTAGCCCCAATTAAGCTTTCCTTGTGTGTTACAGAAAATACTGGTTCAAAAAACTCAAGTCAAAATCTAGCAGTTCCTTTCCACACACATTCATTCCTAGAAGTACTTATGTATCACAGACCATTGAAACAGTTACTGTGAGGAATGTAAGAACATGTGAAAGTATTCTTGCCTTATAAAAGAAAGAAAATTGGATTTCTGTATAGAAATAATTATAATTGAGCATTATTGGAAATTTAAAGGAAATATACTGAAGGGATTTGAGCTTTTATAGAATGTACGAGGATATTTCTAGAAGAAGAAAATGCATGATAGGACATGAATAAGTCACTGCGTTTCTTTAAAAAAAAACATCTGGCTATCAACAAGTTTTGACAGGGATTTATCATGTACCTATTATGTGCTAGGCATTGCTCTAGAAATGTAGGACAATGAACAAACCAAGCCAGATCCCTGTGCTCATTCATTCAAGAGAAATATGGGATAGCAGAAATAAGCTAGGGAGAAAAAAAAGGCAGAAAAGGGAGGGAATGAACTATCTGGACTGGGGGGTTAAAACTTTAGAATCTAAAGTTTAGACAGTGGCTGGGGAAGGCTTCACTGGTAATTTTTGAATAAAGACCTGAGAGAAGTAAGGAAGCTAGATATGTTACTGACCATCTGGGGAAAGGATATTCTTGGCAGAAGGTAGAGTAAATGCAAAGTCTTTGAGATACTTGGCATAGACATGGAAAACTGAAAAGATTGCTGAGGGGGACCAGGTTACAAAGGAGGGGCATAGTAATAAGAGAATGTGGTGGTAGTGGGGGGGGGGCTCTACAGATATTCATGTTTTTGGGTCATAGCAAGCAAACTAATGTACTCTAACTCTGCATGGGCAAAAGTACAGAGATTTGTTCCATTAAATCCAGCAAGGCTGGAAAGCAACTTGGAGCTAGATTCATTTTTTAAATGAAATGTTAATTAAGCCCCTGCAACACACAGTTTTAGCTCTCACAAAATGAATAATGAACAAGAAGCACTTACATGTCAACTTTGTATATAAGTTTGTAGGAAATTTTAAAGAAGATAAATTACAAATGTGGAGTGCTTTGAGAAGCTAGGAATGGATAACATTATAGAAGCAGATTATGGAATGTTAGGTTGATGATTTTGTACTTATGGTCACAGATAAAAGTATATAAATTTTAATGATCACATTTCTCTGATTCTTTCATTGTGGATCTAATAAATTTAATTTGCCTGGACCTCTGTTGTCCAGGGCCTGGAGAAGATGGCTTTTCTTCCACCTTTTGGTAAAGTTGAGATTCTTTTAAGTAACATTTGCAAGTACAGTACTTGACTGCCTGTAAGTCTTTCTCTCATTGGTTAGTTTCTGTTTCGACAGCTTTTTAGACAGTGCCTTGACTGAGGCTTGTACCATGATTTTGCTCTCTTTTGAACTCTTACCAGTTTGTAGATATTCCACACATCATACTTGGTCAGTAATTTTCCAGAATAACTGTTGAAATATTAGTTAAATCACTACCACATTGTTAATGTTTCCAATTTGCTGAGTGTTTGCATATAGTCTTGGCTTAATAGAATGAAGCTAATTCAACATTTGCTATGTAGGTAATTTTGGTTCCAGTTTTTTTTAACTTTTAGTGTCTATTATAGAATGAAGCATAGGACAAGAGAATTTTTACCATAGATATAGTTATATGACAATCAAGAATTAAAAAAAAAAATTCATAGTTAAAGGAAGTGCCACAACTTGATATTACTATCCCTTAACAGTTATACCATGCACAGCTCTGGGTGTCATACCCCAGCTGATGACAGTAATGCAGGAAAAATGGCTGTGGCATCCTTACTTGGTATACTTTGGAGGCAGGAGAGTTATTTTGTAGTAGATTTGGCTTAAATTCATTTTAATGGTTCTTTTGAGTCTTTGTTAAGCAGAAGCTATCAAATGATATGACATGAAAAAAATCAATGCAATAATACTTATAAAGAGAATTTAGTTTTTATGAATGATACTAATTTAGAATGACAATGTCTTAATGATATTTGGGACTTTTTAAAGACCATTTATTTACTAATATTTCCAAATTTAAATAATGTTTGTCAAACATTTTATGTAATTTTACTTGGATGAGTAAAATTCAGATGAGGAGAAATGGGGAAATTTTATTTGGTGTAGGACTTTGTAAAGTGAGACTATAGGTTTTGTGTAGGGGTGTAGTTGGAGATACTTTCAGAAAGATGAACTGGGGTTAATTATGAAGTCCATGAATGTAGGAGTTAAAGTTATAATTGCCTCCATTTTTAAAGCTTTTATTATATTACTTGCATTGTGAATGAATCTGAAATATATCATTTCTGCCCTGCTCATCCATACTATAAAACGCAATATTTCACTTTATAGTTGGTGAATTGTTGTGTAAAGGTTATCTGAGCCTCAGTGGGAGGGATGAGATTCAAATACAGGAAAATCTTGCCCCAGAGTCTGCTGTTGTAATGTTAATCAGTTTCATGCCAGAGTTGGCAAATTTATATGCTTAAAGGGGCAAACGGATAATGAAGTAAGGACAATCATCTGTGTACTCATGTTTTGCTGTACTGTTTTAAAATATGTCAAATATGATTTTACACATTAATTTCCAGAATTCATTATTTTATAATTAAAATGCCATTGTCATATAATAAAAAGGAATAGTAATTTTTCAGTAAATCTAATATCTAGTTCATATTTAGATTTCCACATACATTTCAGAAATGTCTTTGTACAGAAGTTGGTTTGATTCAGAAATCAGACAGGTCCACACATTATATTTGGTTATTATTGCCTCTTACTTCTTTACTAGATAGAATTCTTTCTCTCTCTTATTTCTGAAGTCATTTATTAAAGAAACTAGGTAGTTCTGTAGAATGCTCATTTCTGAATTTATCTGATTTTGTTTTCTTATATTGTTTATGTTTTTTTCTCTAGCCTATATTACTTATATATTGGTAACTGTAGGTAGATGTAGACTTAGGTTCAAATTTTTTAAAGATTTTATTTATTTATTTTTAGAGAGGGAAGGGGCGAAAGAGAGAGAAACATCATTGTGCAGTTGCTGGGGGCTGTGGCCTGCAACTCAGACATGTGCCCTGACTGGGAATCGAACCTGTAGTGCTTTGGTTTGCAGCCCGCGCTCAATCTACTGAGCTATGCCAGCCAGGGCTAGGTTCAGTTTTTTTTTGTGAGGGAGTGGGCAGAATAGTCTATACATGGACTGTGCACTTTTAATTGAAACAGATACTTTTGACAATAACAGTGGCAAACTATCAATGTATTCATATTTGTTAGCCTTGTCTGTGAAATTCCTTCAAATTACTTAACATCTATTGATGTCTAGATCCAATATTTCATTGCACAGTGGTCATCTATATTTTGTCTATAGTTTTAGCTGGAGTTTTTTATTAAAAAGGATATTCCTTTATCAGATATTAGTACAGTTCATATAGGAAAGAAAGGATAAGTGCTTAATTGTGTTGTGTTTTTTAAAATATTTTATTTATTTATTTATTTATTTATTTATTTATTTATTTATTTTTAGAAAGGGAGAGAGAAAAAGGGAGAGAAAGATCAATGTGTGGTTGCCTCTTGTGCAGCCCGTACTGGGGACCTGGCCTGCAACCCATGCATGTGCCCTCACTGGGAGTTGAACCAGCGACCCATTGTTTCACAGGCTGGAACTCAACCACTGTGCTACTCCAGCCAGGGCAGTGCTTAATTGTTTTTGTTTTTAGATTTTACAATAGATTGCTACCCTAGCTCCCCCTAGAGAGTTTCCCCTTTTTGTATCATTATGAACATACTGATTTTATGGATTTTATGCTATTTAATTATTTGTAACCATTCTTTTAATGCTCAAGCTGTCCCATGTTATTCACTTCGAGTTGATTTCTTTGCCCTTTTCACATGGTCTCATTAATCCTTTATCTTTTTTGCTTTATGGCACATTAAGATGTTCCAGGCTTATGTCTCTGGTACATTTTCTACTTTAGACCTTTGGAGTCAGCCACTTCTCCAAAGGTTCCTTTTAGAAACCACATGGGTATGCTCTGATTTTAGTCAACTGTAGAGTTAGTGGAACAGTCCCCACAGGACTGCTCTCACTTTGAATATCAGCCACCAATTTGGTGGTACCCAGGGCTGCCCTCAGTTCAAATTACCCGACCACAAATTTGGAGGTCACAACCACGTTCATGTTCAAGAATTTACTAGAATAGCTCAAAAAAACTAGAAAAAATGCTATACTTAGGATTGCAACTTTATTATAGCGAAAGGATATAAATTAAAATGAAAAGCAGTCAAAGGGGAAGATATGTGTAGAGTGGCGTTTGGAAAGATTCCAAATGCTTAACTTCCGGTCATATTCTCCCGTAGAATCAGACAGTATTACCTCCTGTTGGCCAGTATGTGTGACAGTACATTGAGTATTGCTATCTAAGGTAGCTTATCTGAGTCTTTAGGATCCAGAGATTTTATTGAGGCTCCATCCTTGTAGCTCACCTTTAAAGTCTGTAGCTGTTCTTGGAGGTGGACTTAATGTCTTTAGTCTCCATTTCCTCTGGAGATCAGAATCGATACTATGTTTTGTCCCAAGCTCCCACTATAAATCACGTTGTTACAGCCCTCAGACAAAGACACTCCTATCAGGTAGGACATTCCAGATGCCTAAAGTTACCTTCCATATCCAAGTGCAAAGGCCAGATATCATTTTGCGTAAGGTGAATTCTTTATTGCACAGGTTTCTATAGGCACTTTCTTCTCTAGGAGTGTCACTGCTTTTTTTCCAGTGGGGCTATGGAATATATATTTTATGGAAAGAGAACAATTACTTATTTATATGGATATCTCTAAAATATATATTTTAAACTCTTTTTAAAAGATTTTATTTATTTGCTTTTAGAGAGAGGGAAAGGGAGGGAGCAACATCAATGTATCAGAGATACATCGATCAGTTGCCTCTCACATGTCTGAACTCGGGACCTTGCCCACAATCCAGGCATATGTCCTGACTGGGAATTGAACTGGTGATCTTTTGGTTCACAGGCCAGTGCTCAATCCACTGAGCACACCAGTCAGGGCTGAAATATATTTTTAAAAATTTATGTGTTTTACCTCTTTTTTCTTTAGGTTGAAAATCTTGGAATTTTAGGTTAACATCTTACCTGACTGACAGGTGAAAAATAATGTCTTTTTTAGATTTGTTTTCTTTGATTCCTGAAAGGTTTCACATTTGTTAGCCATTTGAATTACTTACCCATCTACTTAGCCTATTGTGAGTCTTTGTGATTTATTTATTTATGCCTATTCATAGGAACTCACTTTTTCAAAAAGGCCAGTAACCCTTCCTTAATCACTGCTGTAGCACTGTCCCCACTTACTAGTTCAGGAGAGGAAGTAAAGTCACATCTTTTGATGTTAAAATTAAATGATGGGGCAGGTGATAGAAAGATTCATTCATTTTTGATTTTTTTGCTCTTGCCTTTTTTCTATAAGTCAGAGAACAATTAATTTTGTGATCCTTCCAGAGTCTTGTTTGTTAGAAAGTTGGGAAATTGGACTTGTCTCCTGGAGGGCTTCCTGTCTGCTGTTGTCGCTGTTCTTTCTTTTTTTTTTCTTTTTTTTTTTTTAAGATTTTATTTGTTTATTTTTAGAGAGGGAAGGGAGGGAGAGAGAGAGAGAGTAACATCAATGTGTGGTTGCTGGGGGACATGGCCTGCAACCTAGGCATGTGCCCTGACTGGGAATCGAACCTGCGATGCCTGGTTCGCAGCCCGCGCTCAATCCACTGAGCTACACCAGCCAGGGCTTGTTCTTTCTTTTCATAGTATTCCTATTGCAAAGAACCTGTGTTCACCAAGGGGCTTCAATCCTTGATTACTAAATACCTGTTGGTAACTGAGGTATGTACAGTTCTTACTAAATTGGCAGTGGTTTCTCAGCTTTAGAGCAGAAGCTGGCAAACATTCTTTGTAGAGGACTAGATAGCTTAAGTATTTAGGCATGGCTGGTTAAAACCAAGGCTATGTAGGTATTTTGAAAACTTTTGCCTTGCACGATCTCATTTGTTTGGAATGGGCCATCCAGAGTGGTGGGCATGTTTGTGCTCAGTTGCCGTCAGCTTGATGACAACTGAACCCAGAGGAAACACCTGAGAGGTATATGCCTGGCAGCCTGGGGGTGGAGGCCAGTGCAGTAAGTTTTACTTCCTGCTCAGCTACTCCCAGATTCTCAGTTGCCCTTCTCTTCTTCCCAAACCGCTGGTAGGATGCCAGGTGACCTGCTGAAACTCTCACTCCAGGGCTGAGATTCTGTTCCTTGCTACCAACAATAGCAGCAGAGTCCCTGATGTGTAGGTACCTTTCACTGTGTATTCTGAGTAGAAAAAAGCAACCCTGGGAGTGGGTGGGCCTCTGTGATACCAACACTTGTCCCTTGGGACAGTCCCCACAGAGCCAGTAGGCTTCAGAGTTAAGGAGGCTTTATCAGTGTTTCACACTCAGGCACATTCTTGTTAGCTACCATAGGTAACATTTCTTTAGCTGTGAAGTTTCCAAAGAACCCTATAGTGCGAAGATGACTCAGGGCATGGAAGAATTTCCAGCCTTTGTGACATGCCAGGAATCATTTGTGGATGCAAGAACATCATTTATGAATGTTCTTCTAGAGCTTAGTTTATGCCAGGTTTTGAATGGTGACTTTCCCTTCATTTGAAAAACTTGCTATGGAATGTCTAAAATGATGGCAACTTAGGAGGAGGCTTAACTTGCCCCCTTTCCCCAGCCCATGAGTAAACTCAACTACTCAACATGTACTGTAACTGTACTTCTGCAAGACAACTGAGGGCTGAATGAACAGCATTTGAATAATAAACAAGAGACCAAATGGAGAAAGCTGGAAAGCTGAGGGGTCCCCTCTGAGAGCTGTGGGAAGACTCTGGGCTGAAGGAATCTGTGAGTGCCATTGTTTACGAGACCCTCCACTTCCATAGGGTGGGTGGGAGCTCTATTCAGACCAGTGCCCCAAGTGTCGTAAATGTCTGCTGGGCTCCAACTGGCTTATCAAAACTACTTGGTACATAAAACCTCAAACAGAGGTCCTACAAAAGAGCACTTTTGTGTAACAAATAAGCAAGAGTGTATAGAGAAGTCTGGAGAGGTGAGGGAATTCTCTGGGAACTGCTGGAATTCTCCAGGGTGGAAGGCGCTATTGACCATCATTATTTATATCCCTCTCCATCTCCATGGGGATGTTCTGTCCAGGTGCTTTTGTCTGCGAAGTTGCTGCAGCTCACTCCTAGACATGTTGCCCAAGTCCATTTTGACCCTATCAGAGGGAGCAGGCAGAATAAATAGGGTATTACTACATATAACATGGCTTCCCTACCTAGAGCCACTCTGCTTAGGTAGGGCCTTAGGCACCTGCTTGGTTCCTACTGGCCTGTCAGAACCACCTGGCACATACAACCTATACAGAGGCTGCTTCTACATAAGAATACATTTCAAGTCTGGGAGAGAAAGCTATTTTGTCTAATTCATATAACAAACATAGTCAAACAGAATGAAAAGACAGAAGACTATCTCTCAAATGAAAGAACAAGAAAAATCTCCTGCGCCCTGGCTTGTGTGGCTCAGTTGATTGAGTGCTGGCCTGTGAACCAAATGGTTGCCAGTTTGATTACCAGTCAGGGTACATGCCTGGGTTTTGGGCCAGGTCCCCAGTTGGGGGTGCATGAGAGGCAACCACACATTGCAGTTCCCCTCCCCTCCCC
>PVIA01013046.1:0-34329 GCA_004024845.1 Tonatia bakeri | reverse complement strand
CCTAAAGAACAGGTGTTATTAGATAACCCGGCACATCACCGCGTCTACCTGTTTCACGAGATCCCGTACAGTCCTGGGCACAGAAGCCCGAGTCTGCCGACAGCAACATGGGCGTGCGGCACAGCGGCGCCGGGAGCACTCTGGATCCTAACATACCGTCTCACAATTCTGAATGCAGAGAATTGTTTCAAAGCCATGGTCTGGGGTCCTTTACGGCGGCCCAATATGTTAGGAATATCACCCCCTTTTCAGGTGAGAAAGGGGAGGCTCTGAAAGGCAGTCTCAAGCCTCAGATAGTAACTGAGACAGAGCCGAGGATGCCAATGGGGGGAGACTGGGCAGAAAGAGTCAAAAAATTTTCTCAGGATTCTCGATGGTGGAGCCATGGGCATCTGGGGCATCTGGGCCAGCTGGGCAGCGTGTAGGGATTCTGGGAGAGGCTCTCTCAGGGGCCCTTCCCTGCCTCTAGCTGAGCTGGCTTGCCGCCCATCGGTGCTGCAGCTAGAGCTGGAATCCTGCCATTTTTTTTTAAAGATTTTATTTATTTATTTTTAGAGAGGGAAGGGAAGGAGAGAGAGAGAGAGAGAAACATCAATGTGGGGTTGCTGGGGGCCATGGCCTGCAACCTAGGCATGTGCCCTGACTGGGAATCGAACCTGAGATGCCTGGTTCACAGCCCGCGCTCAATCCACTGAGCCACGCCAGCCAGGGTGGAATCCTGCCATTTTTTACAAGCGGTCTGACCATGCCCTTTTCTACAAGGTAGCTGCCTGTGGCTCCCTATCACCAAAGCCCAAACTGCTTAGCCAGGCTCACTAAACACTGGCAAGCTGGCTCCAGCCTCCATTACTGACAGAGACCTCTCTGCTCTTAACCCATGGCAACTTCATGCAAGATGGAATATACTTCACGCGTGCACATGCCCCTGCCCCTTCAGGCTCTGCTGCTTCCTAGAATGGCTGTGTGCATCTTACTAACCAGCAATTCATTTCCATCTTTAAGGAGACAACGGGAGCCACCAGCTCCTCTCCCACAGCCAAAGTAAAGACTAAGCTCCAACACTCCGCCAGCAGACCACTCGTCACCCTGCTGGGGTGGCTCCTAGGTCTGTCTCTCAAGGGCAGGGACCTTGTGTCTCCTCCTTTCCCTGCAGTCGGGCCTTGAATGCATCCCGGAGCGGAGTCCAAATCACCGCTTGCCAAATGCCTGTAATTATCTAATAGGTGCGTGCAAACACAGCCCCTCGTCCACACCCTGCTGGAGGAAACCCATCAAAGCCACACTTGGCGAGCTGTAAAGTTCAAGTTTCTGAAGCTCTCACCAGCTAGACCTCATCCACCCACACACGAGCACCTGGGACATCAAGCAATGTCACTCAGCTTTAGGAAAACGGCTTGAGGAGGTCATGTCATTCGTTGAAGGTCACAAAATTAGCAAGTGCTGGACCCAGTTCTCTTAATTGTTTGTTCATTGGTTGATTTTAGAGAGAGGGAGAGAGAGAAACATCAATTTGTTGTTCTGCTTTTTTATGCATTCATCAGTTGCTTCTTGTATGTGCCCTGACCAGGGATCAAACCCGCAACTTGGATATCCTGGGACGATGCTCTTACCAGCAGAGCTACCTGGCCAGGGCTGGATCCAGCTCTCGTGACTCAAAATTTAATTGTAAAATCAGTTGAACACTAATATAACCTCACTGTCAGTTTTCTCATCAGCGAAACAGAGGTTTTGCCGCCGAACAGAGAAAGGGGGTTTTGAGGGATCAATGAGGCCCGTGATTTCCAAATGTTGGTCCTGGGACCAGCTCAGAATCCCTTGGTGTAATTGTTTTCAACTGCAAATCCTGATCCCAACCCAGATTAAAACAAACAAACAAACAACATGTGGGGGACGGGATCCAGAAATTTGTGATCTCTACGGGTAAGTTATCTGACATGCAGTCGAGTTTGGGGAACCCTGAGACACCTGGAAGAGCCTGGCACACAGTAGGTACTTCGCAATGGTAACAGAACCCACACTACGCAAACCAGCTTGCACGGGGCCCGAATCTGCTGGCGCTCACAGCTGGCAGACACAGAGCATCGCGGTGGGCTCTTGGGTGAACCGGCCTCTCGGGGCCTGTCTCCTCACTGGTAAAATGGGTCACGATGGAAATCTCCCCTCCTAGGGTTGTGGTGAGGATTATTTCTAACACAATTATTGCTGCCGCCCAGGCCACCTGCAAGTCCGTCAACTTCAAACCCACCCCCAGTCCATCCGTTCTGGCCCTCTCCATCAGCACCTAATCCAGGTGACCACTGCCTCCGGCCCCGAAGGGTGCTCCAGCCCCCTAAGGGCATGAACTCATCCTCTCCTCACCCATTCTCCACACAGAATGGTCCGTCACCCTCTAAAACGTGCATTGGATTGTCACTCTCTGCTCAGAATCTCCCAGTGGCCTCTCACCACCCTCAGAATCAAAACCAAACCTTCCAGGCCCTACACGTGGTGGTCCCTGCCTGCGTTTCCTTCTCCCGGTGTGGTGTGGCTGACCACCCAAGCTAAACTAGAGCCCTTGCAACTCCCTACTCCCGAACCCCGCTTACTTCTTCTCCCACCTGAATTGAGGTGTGGGTATTTCTATGTGTTTGTATCACTGTTTGCTTGTCTTTCTTTCCATCAGAATAGGTTTACTGAGGGAGGGTACCACACCTGTCTTACTTGCCATTATGTACCTAGATTTATCACCTCACCTGACACAGAGTAAGTAGGTGCTGTAGGATGGATGGATGGATGGATGGATGGATGAAAGAAATTGTTCAGCACCATTCCCAGCACTTGAGATGCAGCCAGCGGCAAACTTAGCTTCCTCTCCCTTCCCCCTCCTGTCTGCTCTCCCTGCCTCTGTCCCTGGAGCCTTCAGGTAAAGAACAAATGCCATCCACCGGAGAGGAGACGCAGCAGTGCCCAATGTCAGCATCGCTTTATTTGATTAGCTCCGACTCCGGCATCCGGGACACGTGCGCTGGGAGACAAAGCAACTGTACCCTGACCTCTGGTCCACGCAATCCCATCCTTATAGCAATTTCCATGACAACAGCAGCGGAAAGCCAAGGCTGTGGATTCCCTTTGATAGGAGCCGGATGCAGAGACTGGGAAGAAGGACTTTCAGAAGAATGAAGCTCTTTGATTCGGCTCAAGGCGCCTTCATTAAATACCACTATTTTCCAAAAACACACACTTTAACCCAGCAGAGGGAGATTTCTCATGAATACTAAACAAAGAAAAGGAAAAAGAAAACCACCACGGTTCCTTTCCTGAAACATTCACCTGTGGAGAGGGGGAGGGGGAGGCCTGGGCTGTGTGGCATAAGGAATATTTCAGTGGGGGGTGGGCAGAGCACATGGACCCAGCTAAGGAGACTGCATGAGCCCTGGACGTCCCGCCCCTGTCTGAGAGCATGGGTATCCCTGTGCACCTGCGGCAAACCGGCCACCTGGTTGAATGCCAAACAGACAGAAAGAATAGTGACCACCGGTCCTGGTTTGCCTGGGGCTGAGGGTGTGCCCAGGACACAGAACTACAACCAGGGTGGTCTGGACCAGCCAGGACGGGTGGTCCCCCTAGAAGAGGGTGCCCTGATTAAGGAAACTGCCAGGAGTCACAGAATCGTCAAGAGAGAAGGGCTTTGACGTGCCTTCTGGTTTAACAGCGCTGCACATCTGAGCTCTTCTCTCTAAAACCGCATAAACCTGGTGGGATCGTGAGAGAAACAGTGGGCAATGTCCCCCAGCTTGGAGGACATTGTACAGGATGCCTGGCCGGGGCTCCTCGAAAGCGTCAAGATCATGAAAAACAAGGTAAGACTAAGAAACTGCTCCGGACCAGGGGAGACCAGGCAGGCATGACAACTAAATGCCATGCAGTGCGCCGGGTGGGGATCTGCAAAGGGAAAAGGCATTAGTGGACAAACTGGCCCAATCTGAGTCAAGCCAGGGATTTGGTTTTTTAAAGAAAAGCTTTTCTCCTTTAGCTAATAATCTCTATCTGAAATCTTTCCTTTTACAGACGAGAAACTTGCCCCAGAGACAGGAGCAGTGGAAGCTCTAGATCTTGTTTCTAGAGCCTGGAGCTAGACTCTGCTGCCTCCCGCTGCCTTTCTGGGGATCTGCTGACAGTCAGGAGCTTCTCCAGAAGGAAGAGGGGAGAGCCCTGGGTTTGATCAGAAACATAGTTTCGAGGCCTGGCTGTACCTTTAAGTGGCTGTGTGACCTCGGGCAAATTCCTCACCCTCTCTGTTCCCTGGTTTCCTCATTTGTCAAAGGGCGTGGAAGAGTCCATTGAATTCAACAGGAAGGCATTTTTATTCAGTAACATGGGTATCGTCAGACATGAATAAAAGAGAGCCTTGCCCCAGGAAGAGCACAGGTTTGCTCAGGAGTCAGTCCAAAAAGTACAGACTACGAGCTGAGTTTCCGAGGACAGCCTGTGAAGATAACAAAGCCACTAGCCACGTGACAGAGGGCCAGAGGAGGAGGAGGGAGGGATGGCGCCACTCTGAGAGGGCGAGGTGGTGAAGGTATACGGAAATGCCCTGCCTCTCCCCACGCCGGCACTCAGCGACAGTCTGTCCGAGGGAGGTGCGACTTGGGGGTAACACAAACTGCAAAGGCACAGTGCCTGAGCCTCCCACACCCTGAGGTCTGGTCACACCGTTCCGCCCTGGGACCTCTCCTTGAAAGGCTTCCACCACCCTGTGGGAGCTAACCCACTGCACCTCTCAGCACCTGCCACCCTGGACCACACTGCCTGCGCCTGGCACAGACCACCCAGCACGTGTCAGCTGTCCTCCACTCCCACCTGGCTGCACCTCCATCGGCCCTCAGACCCGCTGCTCCAGACCTCCTCAAAGGCAGCCAGAAATGGTGGGGCCGCAAGACCCGGGTTCGAATCCTGCCTGTGCCACTTTCTAACTGTGTGACTGTGGAAGGATTACCTCACTGTGGAAAGGAGATGATGATCCCCACCTCCCTCAGCTCTCCTGAGAACTCGGTGCAGCACCCTGGATAGGTGGCAGCAGTGATCAATGTCATTTTATGATCGAGATCAGTGACATTCCAATAGGCAGTAAAATGGCTACTATTCGTTATTGTTGGTAGAAATAGGCTTTGCACTATTAGCACTATTACCATCAGTTTCATACCCAGCCCTGGTAGTCAATGTGCACATGCATGCATGTAAAAATATACACACCTACGAATGCACGCTCCCACATATGTACAAACCCACACACCTGCAAATGCACGCTCCCACATACATAACAAATGCAGGCACGCACAAAGGCACGCATGTACTGCACTCAGCCATTCTGCCCGAGGGCTCTGATCAGCCCAGGGCCTCAGGGTGTATTCTGTCTCAGTGCTGAAGAAGGGAGCAAGACTCCTCAGTCATTTATAAGCCCCTCCTTCTCAACTCCCACCTCCACATGACCCACCAGCCTCAGCAACGTCCCCCACCTCAGGTCAGCACGGCGGCCACACCCGTTCCTGGGAGGGAGACCCACCCCCTCCGTGGTTGCAGCACTTCCGCAGCCCAGCTCTGAGGGGCCCCAAGACACCCACCTGGCTGTGCACTTTCTCCAGCTCCTCCTTGCTGACCGACGTCTTGCCGTCTTCCATGGTCCCCAGAAGGAGCTGCACATCTGACAGCAGTGCGTGAGTCCTTCTCAGGTCCCTCCGGAGACGCTTCTCCACGTCAAAGTCCCGATGGCCGATCTGGAAGCCAAGGGAAGGCACTCATGAGCTAAGATGGCAAAGCAGTGGCCAGGGTCCAAGTTCTCTGGGTTCAAATCCCGCTAATGTTTCTTACTGTATGACCTTGAACGAGACCCTTTCCTCCCTGAGGCTCCATTTCCTCATCTACAGAGTTGCCTTACGAAGAGATGAGCACATTCCTTCCCCCCCCAGAATCCTGAATCTACAGGTTCTGCACTGCAGGTGAACAGCTGTCGAGTGGCTCCTGAAGAAGCCACGTCCTAAACTTGGCACCAGAAGGGTGACAACTGCCAGCACCCAACAATGCAGATAGACACAACCAGGGAGACACAATTATGCAGGGGCTCACCATGAAACCCCGACAGACTGCGGTCGCCCCTGCAAACAGAGTGCTCACTTTACACTGAGTTAGCACCTCTGAAAGAAACTACAGCACCCTTCTCTCCAGGGGGCCGGAGGGAAGAGCACAGCACCATCGGTCAGAGGGGGAGCGTGGAAGGTGAGGCACAGACGCCTCACCCCCGGGAGTCGGTGTCCACACACCTGGACGTGTATGTCTCTAGGCTGAGTGCAACCATTTCCTATGGTGCTCAGAATGCTCTGGGATATTCTAGAAAGAATGTAGTGACCAAGGCTCTAAGCCCTGGCTCACTGCCTGCTAGCAGTAGGCGGCGCTGGCCGAGTTATGTCATCTCTCTGAACCTGAGTTTCCTCATCTATGAAAGAAGAGGTTAAAGAAACCTGTGTTCTCCAGGTGGAGATAAGACAGAACGCAGACGTGACGATAGATCAGAAAGCACTTTGTGTGCTGCCGGGTGCTTTACAAACATAAAGGATCGTGGGTATCGTCTGATGACCTGACTATACTCCTTTAGGTTGTGCATTGCTGCTAGTTCCCTGTCACCAGTTTCGAATACAGACTCTTTGTTCTCAGATGCATTGCTTTGTTAAGTTATAAATGCTGGAGGTTATATACACATAATGTAACATCATATATAATATGTTAGACATATATATTCATAGTCCCACCTGCTGAGCTGGGGACTGGGCATTGTGCCAGCCCCTTTGTCACATGCCATTACATTTAACTCCTGTGACAATCGCTTAACAATAGACATTATTATTATTATTGCCTTTATACAATGGTAATAGCTTATACTTATGGAGGGCTAAGTGTGAGACACTGTTCTAAATCCTTTATGGATATTAGTACATTTAGTCCTCGTAATGAATCTCTGAGGTGTGCAGTACCGAGTCCCGTTGCGCAGATGGGGAGACTGGAGCTCACGGGGAGGGGCAGTAGTCTGCCTGAGGTCACCAAGCTAGCAACAAGTGGCAGAGTTAGGACAGGAACCAACTTTCCTGAGTGCAAAATGGTCATTGTAGTAAAACGGGTTGTGAGAGAGGTAGGTTTTGCTCTTTACCTTGAAGAAAAGTGTGTTGGAAGCACAGAGGAGCGTGGCTCAGCTCAGGCCCTGATGGGACTGGGGAGCATCTGAGCTAAGTGGTACCTCCCCAGGTGAGATTCAGGAAGGGCGCGAGGGAGCCGGCACTGTGTGCACGCAGACAGGGGGCTGAGGGAGTCCTGTGCATTCCGTCCTGGATGATGAGCGTGAGGGTACACCGCATGCAGATGGGGCGGGGTACAGAAGGAGAGAAGCTACCTGAGGCCAGGGCATGTCTGGTGAGCTGAGGGGGTTCTTAAGTGCGTGCAGTTGTGGGGAAACAGAAGCACAGCCGACAAAACTGGTATCGAAAGGATCAGTGACCCGCCCGAGTCACGCTGTGATTATGCAGGGATTTGAACCTAGGTAGCTCAGCATCAGCATACAAGTCTCTCACCCCTGTACCGCAGTGCCTCCCGGAACCGGAACCCCAGTCTATGTCCTGAGCCCAGGTTCTTCACCGTGGTTGCACGCACACAGCGTGCTTGGCATCTGTCTTATTTTTGTGTCTGTTCTTGCTCTGCACACATCCTGAAGTGCCTTTAATTCTCCTGCGTGACAGCTTGGCATCGGGTACGTCCCCTGATGTCCGCACTGCCCACGCAGCAGGGATGGCTCGGATTCTACCCTGTCCTCCGCCAGAAAGACCCTGAGACCACCGCCACCACCTCTTCTCCAGAGGAATCACTGCAAACGAAACTCGCAACAAAATCTGAGACTGAGCCATCCCCCGCTTCACAATGAGCTGCTAAGGGGAAGGATGCGGGGGTAGGGCTCATTAGGTTAATGGGAAATAAATGTCATTCTGCAAGTTCACATTTGACAGCACAAAGATTCAAATGTAGATAAAACTGGTGAATAATTAACCAATACATCTAAATAATGCTTACTGTTGTGGGAAGCTACGTTAAACCTCAATTGCTTCACCATCCATTCATCATAAAGGCAGACGGGAGCATTTGTTACATGTCTGTGGTCAGAGATCTCTCTGAGCACTTTAGAAATATGATCTGGAAAGGCTGTGAGGGGCCACCAAGCCGCTTTACAGAGAGGGGGAAACTGAGGTTTGGAGAGAGCTTGTGCATTGCTGACAGTGGCATAGCAAATTCACGGCGGAGCCGGACTGACTTAGAACATAACAAAAAATGACGGCCCACAAAGGACGCTCCCAGTTAACTAGATCTTAATCACTTTTAAGCAGTATGGTGTTCAATTTTAAAAACACACGCTTTCAAGTGATATGCCCCTCATTTCAAATCCACCTGGGCCACTGATAAGCTGTATGATCTTGGGCAATTTGCTGTACTTTTAAGCGTCACGTCTTTTATTTATATGGGGAACTAATAATACCAATCCCACTGCATTGTTGTGAAAATTAAAGTGGTTTAGGGGGAAAAAAAGTCACAATTTAGTACTTATCTTAAAATTTACGGTGACTACCAAAAGAATAGAAATCTGATTTGTAGCTTTAGAAGCAGCAGCAGAGCCAGAGTGATCAGGGACTCCATTATCAATCTATCCAAAAGCTGGAAATAGCCAAGCAAATAGCAAGGGAAAGGACAGTGAACAAACAGGTACTAAACACAGAAGAACAGAAATAAATTCGAATGTATCAGTCACTGTGATATATGTAAATAAATTGTGCTATGAAAAGTTAGAGGCTAAAATTGGATTAAAAAGTACCCAGCTGTTTAAAGGAAATACACACACCTCACATATTTTAAAAGGTTGAAAGTGACAGAATTTAAAAATCTTGCAGGCAAACTAAAAGAAATCGAGCAGAATAAAATAAGATGAAAATCATTTATCAAGCAGGGAGAAACAGCATACAATAATAAAAGTAAAAATCTGTAATCTGCCAAGAAAAGAAAATAGTAACAAACTTAGATGCAGCTAAAAATATAACCTCAAAATATATAAAAGGAAACTAAAACAGAATTGTAAGCAAAACTTGATAAAACCACAGTCATAGTGGCACTAGAATAGGATTCCCCCAGAAACAGATTAAACTAATCAAACCGAAGTTAATAGAAGTGATTTTAAATATTCGTATTTTTAACATTTTTATGACTTATGCTTTTATATTTGAGTATAATATTTAACTTACAAGATTAACAAGCTGCACCTATTTGCCATGGACAGAACCCTATACTTCAAAAATAACTAGATTCTTTCCTTGTAAATAATTTATTAAACTTGACCATGAACTGAGAAGCAAAGAGATCTCAACAATTTTAAAGAATAAATGTCAGGCATCCTATCAGGTTATGTGTCCAGAGTGACACTAAAGTAAAAATCAACAGTAAAAAGTCGGTCCAGATAATCCCAAATATTAATAAACTTAAAACTCAATTTCTAAATAACTTACAGGTTAAAGGAAGAAGTCACAAAGGACAGGACGAAATGTTTAGCGTGTAAGGACGAAATGAAAACAGCAACTCAAGGTAAACA
The DNA here is from genome assembly GCA_004024845.1 of Tonatia bakeri. Taxonomy (NCBI): domain Eukaryota; kingdom Metazoa; phylum Chordata; class Mammalia; order Chiroptera; family Phyllostomidae; genus Tonatia; species Tonatia bakeri. The sequence continues at coordinate 24,680 of PVIA01013046.1, read as the reverse complement.
TATGATCTTAAATGCACTTTAAAAAACATTTTGAGTAGGACTGAAATATTGACATTTTCTTTCTTTTTTTTTTTGAAATTTTCAACATCAAAATTCAATAAGGAAGAGAATATGATCTGAGTTTATGCTAATTAGGATTTCGGGATAGTAATCCAATGCCCACCCTACTTCCTGAAAGAAAGTAGGCCCAAACAGGTTTCCAAGTAAGTTATATCAAACTACAGGAACTACATAATCCAAATTTTATAAAAATCATCTCGGACATAATTGCAAGCTCATTTTACAAGCTTAGTACAACACTGGACAAAGACAGCATAAGAAAATAAAATTCCAAACCAATCTTACTTATGAGCCTCATTTCAAAAATCCTGAAAAATGTTAGCAATTCAAAAGAACAATGGATTTTAAAAACCTATGACTAAGAAAGGTTTATCTGGGAAATCTAACAGGATACACTGTAGTATCCAAGATATAATATATTACACATTACGGGATAAATGAGACAAGTGATAGGATTGTCAACAATTGTAGGAAACAATCTGCCAATATTCAACAGTCACACGTTTTTTAACTATTATAAAACCACAAGCAGAAGACGACTGATTTAACCTGATTAGATCTACTCATCAAGTACTCACTGCAAAAGCCATGTAAGTGATGACATTTTAGAAGCATCTCCAGACAGGGTAGGAAAGGAAAGGAAGTCACTGTCTTCTCTACCTGTCACTCTTATACTGGAGGCCCAAGCCAATGTAATAAGGTAAGAAAAAAGAAAGGAGAGGTCTAAAAACTGGAGAGGAAGAGGCAAAGCTATTCTTATTTTCAAATGGCAAGACTGTCTAGATAGAAAATCTGAAGGGATCTACAGACCAAATACGAAAAAAAAAATTGGAGTTCAGTAAGACTGCTGGATACAAGATTAATACAATAATCACGGCAGTCTCATGTGCCACGATAACTAACTGAAACCAGCCCTGGCTGGTGTGGCTCAGTGGATTGAGCACCAGCTTTCGAGCCACAGGGTCACCGGTTCAATTCCTAGTCAGGGCACATGCCTGGGTTGTGGGGCAGGCCCCCAGTAGGGGGCGCATGAGGGGCACATGAGAAACATCACACTGATGTTTCTCTCCCTCTCTTTCTCCTTTCCTCCCCCTCTGACTAAAAATAAAATAAATAAAATCTTTAACTAACTGAAGCCTATAAAAACAGATGACATAAAAATGTTCTACTCATAATAGGCATAGAAACTATAAGATTCCTAGACATAAATCTAAGAAAAATGTTCAAGACATATATAAAATATATTTTTAAAATAATACTTTATTTATAATTATTACAAACATATTATTTTGTAATAAAATATATTACGAAAGCCACGAATATGTGTAGAGATATGGCATGCACATGAATGCAATGCTCCGATATAAAAAATGTCAATTCTTCTCCACTAACTTGCAAACCAATGTTCCTGCAAATCCCAACAGGCTTTGTTATGGAAACCTCATAAGATTAAAGGGTCAAGAAGAGAGAAATAAGACAAGTGCCTAATTGCCTACCAGTCTCTGTGGGATGAGGGTTCAGGAAAGGAACAATGGCCTCTGCCAGCACGTCCGTCTGGGAGAAAATTGTCCCTCCAGGTATTGTCCTGATGCCAGGCAATTCATTTCCTCCCTGTCTCTCCCAGGTGCCTGTCAAGCTGCTGCCCCAGTGCTGGAGCTCAGAGAAAGTGAGTCCGAGAAAACTTCATTGGGTCCCCAAAACTGTTCTAGGCACTGGAATAATGAAGATGAGGACAACCCAACCCCCACCGCCACAAGCTTCCAGCTTTATAGAGTGGTCCTTCGGAACACCCAGGCATCAACATCAAGTTCGCCATTGTAGATGTTTGTCTGAAAGGTGACATGAAAGACTCTGGGTTTCCATAGGTGAATACACTTCGATTCCCTACCCTGAAGGATCTCCTAACCTGGCTGCAGATTCTAAAATGCCATCTTGAAGCCAAGACTCCTAAGGAATGGGTGTTCCTCCAGGCTGCGGTACATGCACTGAATCAGGGGCAGTTACATGGTGCTGTGTCCAGCAGGAAGGAAACAGGTGCCGAGGAGCCAAGAAGTGGAAGCAGGACTGGCTCCACTCCCTGTCACTCCCAGTGACCCTCCGCAGGACTCCGTGTTTCCCATCCTTGCCACTCTGGGCTCTGCAGGGCTGGAGGGACTCATTAGGGATGCACTCCTGCCAGTGGATGCAGTAAACTACAAACTATGGCTGCTGCCTGGGCACTCTGGATCCCTGTGTCCAGGGTCCAGCAGGCAGAGGTCCTTGTCCCTGATCAGCAAGTGGAGGCAGGGCTCCTATGACACAATGAGGCCAGGGAGGAATATGCGTGGCACTTGGGTGACTCACGCAGTGCCTCTGGCTCTCTGTTGTTGAGCCATGGCCTTGAATGGAGCAGCAATCCCAACCTCACACCCTTTAGAATGGAGCTGCTCCCTGAACCTGTGCCGAGAAGTAAATCTGTGCGGCGCCAGGTGGACCACGTGCCCACAGACAGGAATGCCGTTCAAATGTTCCTTCAAAAACTTAGTGGCCAGCTGCAAAGGGAGCAGGTACCTGACAGCCCCGGGATGCAGCGCCTTTAGGATCTGCTACAGCGTTTGAGCTGAGGCCACGCTTCTTCCCAGCGGTGCCCAGCCAATGACTGGGCACGGTGAGGATCTGCCCAACGTCCTCACGTCTGGGAACTGTGTGACCCAGCACCTACCTGTGGGGTTCCAACAGGAGCAGCCATGCTCCTGGATGTCCTGGCCCCCTCAGCCGAGGGGGGCTGATTTAAGGGGGGGTGTGCCTGACCCCTGCTTGGCCACTGCTAGTCTTCCCCTTGGGTTTTTATTTTCAACTATAGGTGAGAGGAGACTCTCTCCAGTAGAGGAATGTGCAGGAAATAGACTCGGGGGTTGCTGGCTTGTGGCCACGTGAGGAAGCCCTTGTGCTGTGAGTGAGAATGAAGTTACACGGAAGCACAGGGGCAGGGAGTGCCTGCAGCATTCAAGTCCTTGATGTCCGGCCATACCCAGAATTCCTGGGGTTTTCCTTCTACCAAGTAAGATAGTCTAGTATGCTCCCAAGAAATATTCTAATAAAAAAAAGGACAGATAAGACAATTTTAAAGATGAGTAAGGGGAGCTGTCTTGCACGTTATTAAGGTGCAGGAATAGACAAATAAGCCGATTTAACAGAATGGGTAGCCCATAAACACATCCCTATCCATCCATGGAAATTATAGAAAAAATTATTTATGGAATGGTTATCTATTTCAGGAAAAAAAGATTCCTACCAAAATAAAATCTAGATATATTAAAGACAAAAACAAAACAAAACAAACTTTAGAACTTAAAAAAAATAATAGCAAAATCTATTTATGAACTCAGGGAAAGATATCTTAAGACATAAAAGCACAAACCACAAAAAGTGACCAGTGAATATGACTATTTAGAAAACACTCTGTATTAAGTGAAGAGCATCATAAAGTGAAAAGATCTTCCATCGAGTAGGAGGTTCCAACGCACACGACGGAAAGTGGACAAGCACCTTACGGAAGGGGCACCGATGGCCCACAGATGAAAAGGAGAAGGGAATGGCGGAGCAGGCCGCTGACCCCGGAGCACACCGTGACAGACGTGAACAGCGCACACCTCCCCCAGCAGTGAGGGCCGAGGGGACGGCCGCACAGCTGACCGCTCAGTGACCGGTGGACACACTGAAAATACCTGACAGCGCCGTGTGTCAGTGGGGACGCGGGGAAGCAAAAACACAAAACGAAACAAAAGCCAATCCTGCTGGTGACAGTGTAAACTGTCACAGTCACTTCGGGGAACGATTCGGGCCATAACTAATCATTGCAGAATAGCATCATCCTCAGAGCCGGCAATCCCTTTGCGAGCCACAGACCCGGGGGACGGTGGCGGTGCGTACAGCGAGACGAGACGCGGATAAGAATGCGTACCGCGAGTCTGTGTCTGAGTGGGAGCGGCGAAATACTCCCCAGGGGAAGAGTGGAATTTAAAAATATGCCTGTTGCATGGCATTTCAAATGAAGGAGGGAGGGCTACATGTATTATCCCCACCTAATCTCAAATGCAGTGTGGAGGGCAACAAAGGGAAGCATAGAATCCTATGGGCTGGACGTCGTCAAAGTTTAAACACCCACGCGGAGGAACTCACTCTCCAACCCCAGGAGGATGGTGTCCTCTGGGAGGGAGGGAGGCAGGAGGGAGAGAGGGGAGGGAGCTTAGGGATGGAAACTAAGGGGCCACCTACTGGTTTCGAAATGGTTTGTTTCCCTAAAAATATCTGAATCAAATACGGGCAAAATGTTCACTCATGTACAAACCCTGGGTGCTTGACGCATAAGCATCAATTACAGTACCTGTTCCACTCTGCCATGAGTTCGGCAAATGTCTTAATACTTAACCACATTTAAAATGATCAGATGTGATTGTTTTCTGAAAGGCTCCAGCTTGCTAACACAAAATGAGCATTTTTTTAAAAAAATTGCAAAGTTCCCTTCCCTTTGCTCTTCAAACTTCTTTTCTTTTACCAATATTTATAAAAAACCTTGCGATGCTGGATTACCTGCCTGCTGAGTTACGCGGAATCGAAGGCAAGCTTCTCCAACAATCCCGGCACCACCCACTGATGCAAAGGGGGAGTAACCCCAGCGGCTCCGAATGTGGGGGGCCCGGCTTTACTCAGCTGAGGAACCAGACAATCCAGAGGAGAGGACCATGGAGCCCTCCTGGGGACTCTCGCTGCCTCCAGCTCTCACTCCTACTGCCACGGTGGTCCTTTTCCCGGCTTCTGTCATTCAACCCACTTTTTTTTTTCCCAAATACGTAATGAGCACCCATTTGTCCAGGGTCTGGCTGCTCCAAATGCCCACTGGAAGCAGCCCCCACTCCTTTGTGAAGGAACAAACGACTGGGGGAAGGCAATTGATGGCCAGATCGTTACTAATGAAAAAGACAATGAGTGCATTTTTAGGCAAATGCATGAAAATACAGCCCTAGGCTACATGAACAGAAACTGTAGACCCCACAGGAGTCTCTCTCCAATGCTGGGGTTTCCTGCAGCAGAGGCCCAGGCAGGGGAAGGAATATGTGGGGGATGAAGGAGCGATTCCCCCCAACCCTGGAATCAGGAGCTGGCTCTGGGCCGTGCTGGCTGCTCTACTGACAGCCGCTGCTCTCTGTAAAGATGGGGGGGTTTGATTTTGGCTCCTGTGGACATCTGGCAGTGTCTGTGGGCATTGCTGGCTGTCACGGCTAGGAGGGGTGCCACTGGCATCTACGATGAGGCCCAGGATGCTGCTCAACTCCCCACCGTGCACGGGGCAGCCCCCAACACAAGGAACGAGGGCCCAAGAAGGTCCACAGCGGAACTACAGACGAGAACTCTAATACACGGTGATCGCAACAACCCCACGGAGCCTGTTCTCCAGAAGTCAACTAGCTCGCCTGGAGCAGGGCAGGCAGGAGGGCCCTGGCGAGGGTTTAAAGCTGCCTTTGCCTGACGCTGAGCCTGGCTGCCTCCAGCAAGAGTCTAGTTTTCCTGAGAAGACGGCCGAGAGCAGGGGGACCATTCGCATCACCCCATTCCAGCGAGGGCTCTCTGTGCTCCCACTCCTACAGCTGCCGAAGGCTCGGCGACCTCATCTGCCACTCTGCCTGGCCCGTGCACTCTTTACTCTCCTGGGTTCCTCTGAGCACGCTGCTCTGTGTGGACCCCAGGAGGCCCGCTCTGAAGACCCAGTGAGTGTGGGCAGGGACAGAGCTGGTGGAGAAGAGGTCCCTCAGAGAAGCAGGTGGGGGCCTGGCCTGTCTGAGACCCCTCCAGCCCGCCTCCCCAGGCATCCACCTCTCTGACAGGGCCCGAGACAGGGACTGTCTTCTCCCGAATGTCGGCGGGCATCTCTGCCTTACCTGATCACACAGGGTTCCAATCAAGCCTTCCAAATCCTGCTTCTCGTGGAGGACCATCTGCTTCTCCTCATATTCCTGCTCCAGCTGCATTTCCAGCTGGCGGAGCTGCGGGCACAAAGGGAAGGTTCACGCAAGGATAAATGAGCTCCATCCGGACAGATCCCACCAGGCCCGGACCCTCCGCAGGAGGAGGGGTGTGGAGTTCAAGGCCCTTCACCCGGTTCCACAAACGCCGCCCTAAGGGTCAAAGGTAGGTGTCTCTGTTGAAGAACTCAGGGACTGAAAAGCTTGGGAGCCGGACAACTACAGGGAGAGCTGGTCAATTACGGGGAGCCCCTACCATTCACTGTGCAGCCCCGTCCCCCAGTTCCCTACCCATTCCCTAACAGGTGTCTCCTTCCGAGGGCTTCACCTCTCTGGGATATTTGAAAGTCTTGGTGCTCTGATTTCGTATTTCAGGCTCTTCACCACACCATGACCAACATGTTAACAAGCACCCACCTCCTTATTAAATATGTAAATGCACTAGGATGCAGTAAAAAAAGTTGCATTTCCAATTATTTGGGGTTATGGACTGAATGTCTGTGCTGCCCCCCCAAAATTCACCTGTTGGGGCCCTCCTGGTGCAATGGTGTTTGGAGGTTCGAACTTTGGGCAGTAACTAGGCTTAGATGATGACATCATGAGGGTGCCCCCCATGACGGGATGTGCACCCTTATAAGAGGAGAGAGACACACCACAGAGCTTGGCCCCCTGACCTAAAACAAGACAGGGGCTGTGAGCCAGGAACAGAGCCCTCACCAGACACCTTGGCCTTGGACTTCCCGGCCTCCAAAACTGTGAGAAAGAAGCATCTCTGACATTCTGTTACAGCAGCCAGAACTGACAGACATTTGTCTACAGGAAGTCATTTAATGCTCCCTTGGCTCTGACTTCTCAGCAGTCGCCCCGCAGAGCCAGGCATTCCCGCTGGGTGAATGCCCCACCAGCCTCCGAGCTTCATGCCACCTCACCCCCTCGCCCTCCTGTTCCTGTGGCTTCAGTGACCCCATTTCACAGATGAGCAAACTGAGTCGGAGAGAGTGCCCCCTCCCGAGTCCATCTTTGCTAAGAACAGTTAGCTACTGGTCTCCTGGCCCCGCCCTACAATCACTCCAGGCAGCAACCCCCACCTCCCGGTTGCTAGCAATCGATTTCCTGCCGAGGTGACAGGCAGCAGGAGCAGTAACTGGATGTGAAGTCAATGTTAGCATCTGTCAGGAGGAGAAAAACACCTTTCCTGACCTCGCTCTCCGCCTTTATAAATCTGTCCACGGCAAAGCCTGCGAAGGTCTGGGTCGCACCTCCAGCACACTGGGGCCCCGGCCCAGGGCCCTCCCCTGCTCTGAGGTGCCCCTGAAATACACCAGAGATGGTGCCGCCTTCACTTGAGGGCAGATGGGCAGGGGCGGAGGGCTTCCGTCTGTCGGGGAAAGTCACAGTGACTGACAGTCACTTAGGCAGAAAGCAAGTTCATGTCAAAAGTTTCTTCTACGAGAAGTATAAGGCCCTCTGCTCACATCTGCTTTCAGTACGAAGGCAGGAACGCAGCTAAAACAATTTTTGAAAAATACACAAAATAAGAACTATACAGCAAGCACGGCCAAGTTTTCTGGACTGGGTTCTGCAGAGTATCTCCGCGCACTGTTCACAGGGATGATGTGGGGGAGTAGGACAGGGGACCCCTGCTAGAGTAAGCACGGGAGCCACTGAGTGTGCAGATTCTTCCGTACGGGACTGGTCAGAGCCTTTGGCGGGTCACAGTGCAGGAAGTGCCAAGCACCGCCCAAGATCGACTATTATTGAGTGCTTCCTAGACTGTCTATCATAGGTCAAACATTTGCAAAATTAAAATTATCTTGTGTCTTGGTTAATAGTCTGGGCTTTGGAGTTTGGCAGACCTAAGTTCAAGTCCTAGCCCAGCTACGTCCCAGCCGGGGAGCCTCAGGCGTGTCACTTCACCCACAGAAACAGAGTTCTCGTGAGGGTTGGTTAAGCTGATAGACATTGAGAACCCAGGCAGGTGCATGGCACCCGGTGGGCATTCAGTGTTGCCCTTCGTTTCTCCCAAATATGCAATGAAGGGAAATAAGCAGAAACGGACCCCTTGCTGATGATGTCCAGCACTTCACAGATTACAAGACCCTCCCCATTCACTGCCTCCTCCTCACAACAGCAGAGGGAAGGTAGAACAAGGTCTATCCTTCCTCCCGTTTCACAGATGAGTACACAGAGTCCCGGGAGTTACGAGGCTTACTCCAGGGCACACGGGTCTGGCTGAGCCCAAATCATTGACTTTTTTCTTTCCAGCCGGGGAGTTCTGGGGGTAGCAGGCTGGGCCCCCCGGGATGGCCACGGAACCTGAGGAGGAGGGAGGGCAGAGGCTCAGAGGGGCCAGTTCGTAAACACTCCCCTGGAGTGGCAACAGGGGGTCAAAGCAGCCCCATCTGTCCCAGGACACGCTCAGCCGGGTTCCTGCCTCCTGTGCAAGTCGTGACAATCACCGAGGCCCCTCCTGTCCTGCCCAGGATGCTGCTCTGCAGCGGGCTCTACAGGGCTCTGCAGCTGCTGCCCTGCCTTCTCCGGATGGATTAATCACGGCCAAGGGCAAGTCAGCCACTAAGCTGGTTCCCCAGCTCCTCTCGGAGGCCCTGCTGCCTAGAAATCTGGTGTTGATCTTTCGATCTCCAACAGACAAGGATTATATTCCACAGCTCTGCGCAGTGGCTCCACCCTGTGATCTCCGTGAATCTTCACCGTCACCCTGAAAAGTAGCCATTACTGTCCCCTTTGTCAGATGAGGAAAGTGAGGCTTGTGAGCAGGATATAGAGTTGGGACTTGGTCTGAGCCTCTGGGACTCCAAATGAACCTGCGCCACTGGCATCCTTGGGCGTCTCACAAACTGGCCCTCAGTGACTGGAGCTGGACAGGGGGCCAGGGGCCCAGGAGCGTACAGGGGTTTCAGCTGGAGCTGAGGGTTTCAAATCACTTTCCCAACATCACACAGTTGTTACGTTGAAAGGGCAAAGATTCAAATTGAGAGTCTATAAACTCTACCCTGGCTGGTGGGCTCAGTGGAATGAGCACCAGCCTTTGAACCAAGGGTCACAGGTTCAATTCCCAGTCAGGGCACATGTCTGGGTTGCAGGCCAGGTCAGGTCCCCAGTTGGGGGTGCATGAGAGACAACCACACATTAATGTTTCTCTCCCTTTCTTTCTCCCTCCCTCCCCTTCTGTCTAAAATAAAGAAATAAAATCTTTTCTTAAAAAAGTCTATAAACTCCAATGCTCAGAATCTCAACCCCTGCAGTCGAAAGGTCTCTGCAGAGAGACTGTTAAGAAAGCCAATAAGAGGAGTCAGCTTCGGAAAATGCTACTCAGCTCCTTCATGGAGACCCGCGACGCGCACGGGGCTATGAGAGACCTGGGGAGAACCCAGGGCAACCAGCCTGCCGAGTGAGGCTTAACCCAAAGCTTTCTAGCAGTTCCCCTTTCCGGGTCCATCTTCTGCTCGCGTGAGCTGATGTGTCTATAAGGATATCGGTCTCAGCACTGGCGATAATGACAACAAATCAGATACACCCTCAGTGTCCAACCACAGGAGACGTGGGGATAAACCAGACCACATGCCTAAGGTATATACTTTTAAGCCATTAAACCTGTGGGTAGATCTGCACTTACTGACAGGGAAAGGGGCCCAGGACAAAGTGCCAGGGGAGGGGCAGGCTTCTAAACAGCCTGACTCCATCTGGGTAGAATGCTAGCTGTGTGTGTGTGTGTTGAAAGAGAGAGATGAAAGAACCTTTACAAACAGTAATAGTAATAATGATGGTTTCCTTGGTGGTAAGACTAAGGGTTTATTGCTTTCTTGTGCACTGTTTGAGATGTCTGCAGAGAGCTTGGATAAAATTAAAGAAATTATTGGAGCTGCAAGGGAAATAGCCAGGACCTTTTCTTAAAAGGCACAAGTCCATACCCAAGGCACCGGTCACATGGCGCTATGGGCTCTTGGCAGAAATCTTGGGGGTGATTACGCTGGATAGTTCCAGAGGCTTCTGGGAGTTTCTGGATCATATTTAAGACAGGTACTCCTGCTCCAGTGCCCTCGGAAGCACTTAACGGAGCAAAGGTCTCAGGTGACTACGGAAGGAGTGCGTCCCCAGCCCTGCATGCCCCCGACTCTAAGGAAGAGGGCAGCAGGCCTGGGCCCGCCGGGTCCCAAGGGCGCAGCTGTACTCGCTGCTTACATACCCGCTTCTGGCAGGACTGGCGGACATCCTCCAGCTCCTCCTCCTGGTCCTCGCGGTCCTTCTGGTGCATCTGCTTCATGCGCTGTATCTCCAGCTCAAACCGCTGGCGGAGCTGGGGGCGGCAAGCACAGCCTGTGAGGGCGGCCCTCGCCCGCTCCCCTGACCCCCACGTCACACTCAGTATTCCAGCTGCATCTTTCATCTTGGGAGTGCATGCATGAGAGTCGAGGTATGCTGCCCAGGGCGGCCAGAGATAGTAGATCCACAACCAGGAAGGCCAGAAACAGTAGACAAACAGCCTGAAGGCTGCTTCTATCCCTTCCTGGGGTTGTAACAGACGTCACTGATCCCACTCTTTCCTACTGAGTCACATGCAGCCTCAGAAGCCTTCTCCATGCTCTCACACGGATGAAACCTCTGTCATCCCTGGGGCAGACCTCGGTGCCGGTTTTCGGATGGGTGGAGAGGTGAGTGGATGGACAGTAGGACAAAATCTGAGTGATGAAGACATGGAAGGCTGCAGAGGGAGATACTGGCCCGAGATGTCACCTTAGACAGTTGACTTTGTCTCTGATGGGTTAGTGCGCCTTCTCTGTAGGAAACCGCCATCCTAGAATGCTCCTGAGAGGGTTCAAGGAGACGGTCCTGGGAAAGCACAGAGCCCAGGGCCTGGCACATGGATGTTACTGCCTCTTTCCCCACTGTCTTCAAAACAGAAAGGCTTCCCAGCAGCCTGGCATAACAGGAGCTGGGACCCCATGAAGGAGTCATCTCATATGTGGACCCTCCAAAACTTGCTTGGAACAGGCAAAGAGCTATGCATGACATTTAACCATGTGAGGCTATGCCCTGACCGGTGTGGCTCAGTTGGGCATTGTCCGGCAAACCAAGAAGTTATAGATTCTACCCCCGTCAGGGCACAGGCCTGGGGTGCAGGTTCAGTCCCCAGTCATGGTGCGTACAAGAGGCAACTAACCATTCACTGTCCCTCTCTCACACTGATGTTTTTCTCCCTCTCTTTCTCCCCCTCTTCCTTTCTCTCTAAAAATGAATACAAACTTTCAAAAAATTATAAAAAGAATATGTGAGGTTATATCGCAGTTTTTGAAATCGAACGGGTCCCAGTTCTAGTTCAAGGTTTCACTTTCTCGAGCTGGAAAAACGAGGGACTGACCCAAGCTCTTGCCTCTCAAAGTTTGTGGCACATCAGAATGACCTCATACACTTTTTAAATTTAAATTTTGGAGCGTTGCCCTAGACCTACCTAATCGGAGTTTCCAGGGGAGAGAGCCCACGAACCTGCACTTTTCAGATGCATTTATCTACGCTCTTGAACGCACTCGGTCCCCAGAGGGGCGCTTAGGACTCGATGTGTGGGCTGCACTGAGGAAACTCTGACCACTGACCACCCTGCCCCAGCACCTCCCGCCCAGCTTCCAGAAGGTTATAGTGACCGTCCTCAACAAGAAAATTAGGTTGAGAAAAAAACAATCTTGGTCTTGGAAAACGCTCGTGGATCCTATTCCCTGTGATGTAGGGCTGGAATGAAGAGGAGAAAGGACAGCAGACGTCCCAGTTCTTATTACAGGTCTCGGCATAAAGTATGCCCACTTTAAATGTCAGCTTCCTTCCTCGCCTTCTTTAAAATGACAGAGGTTATGGGAAGATAATCCAAAATGAGGAGCTTAAGCAAGTAAATAAAGTATTTCTTCTTCATTTTTTTCCTACCCACTTGGACACCCCTGACATCCGCAATACCATTCATGTCAAGCTTATATGAGCTAACATAAAACCCCCTGGAAAAAGTGTTATATTGTAATCAATAAATATCTCCGGGGTGCCTACGAGGGCACAAAGCGGGCGGAAGTTACGGGTGAAGCTAAAGATGAATGGAGGTGCTGAGTCAGCCTCGCCTCCCGCGGAAGGCGGGATGGGCGGTTAGGCAGCTGGGCTGACGTTCGGGTCCCTGAGGCTGCAGCACTGTGTGGCTGCTCAAACACCAGGTCCCCTGGTGGTTTCTTGAAGAGCTAACACAGGTTTTCAAAGGGCTTGTTTTATTTTATTTTATTTTTTTAGAGCGAGAAGAAGGGAGAGAGAGACATCGATGTGAGAAAGAACACAGATCTGTTGCCTCCTGTACGTATCCCAACCAGGGACCAAACCTGCAACACAGGTGCGCGCCCTGACCAAAGATCGAACCCACACCTTTTGGTGCACAGGAAGGTGCTCCAACCAGCTGAGCCACCGGCCAGGGCGAAGGGCTTGCTTTATGCTTGACTCTGTGCCACTAGGTGATGCTACACCATCCCCCAGGCCCCTTAATGTCCCCCTCCTGCAGGCACCTTCACAGATTTATGGGGTTGGGGGGGCAGTCCTAGGGGACTGACCAGGCACCGATTTCATTGTACAGATGAGGAGACCGAAGTGAGAGGAAACAGGGAGCTTGGCCAAGGTCATACAGGCAGTAGGCTGCCTTGAGGACTCCATCTGGTGGGAACTGGTATCACAGCCCTTTAATTGCCCCGTGACTGCCCTGCTCCAGGCCTTCACTCAGTCTGCTCCTCCCGCCCTGAATCCTCTTGGTCCCTCAACTTGGATTCATCCTTCAGCTTTCAGCTTTGGTAAGCGTCCCTTCCTGCGGGAAGTCTTCCCTGATTGTTCTCCCAACTGAGCTTCTAAGACCAGCTCTGCAAGTTACCCTTTCCATAACACTCAGCATGACTGTAATCTGTGGGAGGGCGGAGACGAAGTCTGGCTTGTTTGCAGCTGCAGCCTTAGCAACTACAGGGCGCATGCCACAAAGGGGCTGCTTAATAAATACCAGCCGACTGAGTGACTAAATGAGCTGTTTTCTGAACTGCTCCAGACTCTGTCCCTCCGCATTTGCCACACCTGGGTCTCCGTACTCAGCAGGACCCGTCCTGATGGACTGAGGGTAAGCAAGAAGCAAGGGCTGGCTCCCCAGATGCACCCCCGCCACTCTCCACCTTCACCCTCCACCCCCCCTTACCCCCTCCCGCCCACTGCATCAGAGCTGCTCAGAGTTCCCTGCTTTACATATTCTCACTGCCGGGCCAATTTTCTAGAAAAAGGGTTCCCAGCCTTGAAACGTCTTCAAAAACATTGTGCCTTGTAAAATCCCATGAGAAATTTCTTTGGAGCTCAGCATCAGGAAAAGCCTCACTTCCCCCTGGGAAACCGGTGCGTTCTTACGTTGGGGATAATAAGGGCCTGCGACTCCCATTTCCTTTTTCTCTTTGGCCACCAGGAATTTTAGAGCTAAAACAATGAAGTGTACCAGGTCACTTGTTTTGCATATCTGCCCATGAATACACTGTCCCCACCCCTCCTTAACATCTGTCTTCATTTGTGTTTTTCTGGTTCAAATTGTTGTATTTATATTTTTTTCTATTTTGTTGTGCACACATCTTACAAGCTGCCTCAGATTCTTCCCGGAACAAGGTGGGTATGTAAACAAACAAGCAGACCAATAAAATATTCATTTGATACTTCGTTAAGCATGCTGGTACTGGAGGATCTGCTATGCCTGCCTTATTCCCCTCAGTTATTTTGCATTTCCCAAAGACCAGCACTCCCGTCTTCCTCGAGAATGTGCACAGTGCACACAGTAGGTATTCAAGGCACTGTGGGGTCGCATGGCGCAGGCTCCAAATCCCATCCCTGCCACTTTGTCCACACCTCTGAGCCTCACCTTGCACATCTGCAAAGTGGGGGCAATTGATACTAACATCTCTCTATACGCGGTTCTTGTGAAGAGCCATGAAATGATACCCGGGGAGAGCCTGGGGCTGAGTCTCGCACACAGACGGCGCTCAATCAATGTCAGATATTGGGTCGACACCAGCTGTGTACCTGGCCTCATCTAAGCTCTGCAGATGTCCTGATAAGCAAGATAAAAAAAAAAAAAAAACCCTCCCTTTCTCAAACTTATGTCCGAATGGGGAAGAGTAGCATTGAGTACATTTTAAAAAATACAACTGACTGTGATGGCGGCGGGTACTATGAAGGAGGAACCAGCTAAAGAGATGGAAAGTGAGTGTGTGTAGGGTCGGGGGGCTGTTTTCAGGAAGATGATCAGGGCAAGCTCCTCCAAGGAGGTCACACTGAGGCTTGCAGGAAGGCAGCAGTGGACTAGATTGTGGAGGATCTGAGTGTCAGACCTGGGGGGTCAGAGGTTCTCTGTGGTAATAGGGAGCCACAGAAGGACGAGGAGCAGCTGGGTGAGGTGCCCACGGTGTATTTTAATAACATCCCTCTGCACCGGAGTTGGCAAGGGCCAGCGCTCCTACCTGCTCCAGCTGCTTGATGGTGTTTTCCTGCTGGCTCTGGACTTTCTGCTGCTCGAGGGCGCTGGATTCCAGCTTCCAGAGCCTGTCTTTCAAGCCCGCGATGCCGCTTTCCCCCAGCGAGGGCGAATGCAGCAGCTCGCGCTTCTGGCCCTGCAGCATCTCCACCTCCTGCCGCAGCTTCGAGGTCTCCTGCTCCTTTTGCTGCAGAGGCAGAGAGGATGGAGGTCGGGAGTCACATGGCCATGCCCCTCCAGGCTTCCCTCTACAGTCTGCTGGAACTTGCCACTTTTCAGTGCAGCCCCTCAGAGCACCCCCTGTGGGACGCCAAGGGCTGCTCTCTGGAGCAGCACAGACAGGCAGGGTTGGAGAGTGACGCCTTTGCCCTTGGACTTAGACCTCAAAGCCCATAAAGGGGGTGCCTGTCCCATTTGTAAGCTTTGCACCTGCCGAGGCCAAGGTTGAGAGGCCGAGGTTGAGATGGAGCAGGGAGGCAGAGTGCCCAGAAACGACTTGCCCAGGTTGGAAACTCTCAGGGTCAAAGAACTTGGCCAAATCACGAAGGGGCTGCGTGCCAGGCTAAGAGGTTTAGAGGGTCCCCCCAGGGTCACTATGGAGCCACGGAGTGTGAGGAACAGCCCAGTACAGTGCCTGTGTCATATTTTAATAAAGCCCCTCCGCCCTGGAGCCTGCCTGGGACAGGGTGCTGCCCCTGGAGGGGCAGCTGCTGCCTCATTCTGAGGCTCTCACACCTCCCAGGTGAGCACCTCAGAGCCCCTGCAGGTGACCAGAGCAAATGCAATACTTCAAGCTAGGGAGGTCTGGTTCCCAACCTGCTGTCTGCTGTTTGCTTTATTAAGATGCCCTGGGATCCATGGCTTCGAGTGGCTGGCAGGCCAGGGCATGCGCACAGAGCTCCTTCCCCGTCATCATCTACAGCAGGCCCGAGGTGCGGCTTCCTGAGACCCAGAGACCAAGAACCAAGAGGCCTCCGTGCCTCCCCTCCCTTACCTTCAACTGCTGCTGAAGCTGGCCCAGTTCCCACCGGACGCTGGTGTTCTCCTGGGTCACCTTCTCGCGGAGTCCCTTCTCAAACACACACTCACCCAGGGCCTGCGCCAGCTGCATGTCAAACCTGCCCAAGCAGAACACATGTCATGGCACTGAGGTGGGACACGGGGCCAGGGGAGGAGAGGGGCAGGGGAGAGGCAGCCAGCTTGCTGGGAACCGAGAGACAGAGACAGAGAGAGAGACATAGGGGGAGGAGAGAGGGAGGGAGAGGGAGAGAGAGAGAGAGAGGGAGAGAGAGAGAGGGAGGGAGAGAGAGACAGAGAGAGAGAAAGCAAAATGATGGCGGGCTTAATCCTTTCACACAAGGTCGGGGATGGTGGTTATATGGTAGGAATCTGGAATACCAGAGAGTAACTTTTAGGATTTATAAAGAGTCTAATATAAAAATACTGAATACTTATTTAAAATGTAAAAATAGATGAAAATTAGGATAAAACTATATATTGATAGACAATAATAAAAAACATATACAGAAAAATCTGATCCATCTGGTTTGCCAAAATATGCCAAGAACCTTTATCTCCGCAAGGCCGAGGCCTGATGTCTCATAATCCCTGGTGGGTGAGTGGGTGAATGTAGGTACCCGCCCAAGCAAGGGAGAGCCTGCATTTCATACTTCACACGCTGTTGTTGGGCTTACGTGCTGACGACCCATGTTAGAGCACGTGACTACTGACAAAACGTGCACAGTCATTCAGTCCTGTCTTCCTTTGTTTCCCCCGCAGATAACACAGAGACTGGAAAGTGCCAGTCAGGGCCGTCCAGGACTCCGGAAGCAGCTCATTTGGGGCCCACCTGCCCCTGCAGGATGTGACCACCGGGTGAGAAGTTCCCCCTGGACTTGACATCCTCCCATGGGGTCGTCTCACAGATGAGGAAGCCAACAGAGGCGGCTCTGCCAAGACTCAAGGAGCTGTGACTTTGGTCACTCGCCCTCCGACCACATAGAAAGGCTCCAGGGAACTTGGTGTGACCAGAATGGCCAAACTGAGCACGGGGTTTGGGGCTTGGTGAAAAGGAGGTCTCCCTGTTATAAGCTTATCCAATGTCCTTTAATACTAGATGGTCATTCTAAGCCTCGGACACCTGAGAAAACGGATCCTGGGTCACACGAGGGAGCTGCTCCTACTATGGGAACTTGCTAGGAGCTTTCTGATTGGCTGTTGGTGGCATCACTCAAGAGGAGCTATTGGCTTCCTCTGAATGGAAGCATTGTGATAATACTGATTTGGCAATCCCAAAGCAAGACATGCCTTATTATATCCATTTTATAGAAGAAAAGTGGAGTGACTGATTAGCCCAAATTGCCAAAGTCGTGGAAGTGGACTTGAACCCATGTTCTCTTCTGTCTTAGCTAGTCCCACCACCTGCCCATGCCCTGGGACAGCTGGGGAGAAAGACAGTGGGGGCCAGACAATGGCTGGTATTTCAAAAGAGCCCTTGGCTTAACAGACCACTTCATGCCAAAGAATGGCTCCTACAGACCCTAAGTTCTGGAACAAACCGACCAACCACGGCCAGGTGGATTTGCACACACCCTTTAGCCCACCAGGAAAAGGCCTAGGGCCCGGCCTCCGGTGAATGTGGGAGACAGCCCAGCACAGGCCTTACCCCAAGGAAGCAGGCTGGGAGTTCCATCAGCCCTCGGAACTGAGCTTTGTAACCCATGGAGTAACCATGACAACAAGAAGCCACCCCCGAATGGAACTATTCTGGACCACTCTGAACTCAGAAGGTGGCGTCAGGACCAGCCACTGTACCAGTGCAGACACCCCTCTATCCCGGGCCCAGAGAACAAAGGAAGCTGCTGCCTCTGCAGCGCAGCCAAACTTAGGGATGAGGAGGCACTGCCAACTTCTAGATCCCTCCCTCGCGACGGTCACTCTGCCTGAGCTTCCACCACGAGCCTGGGACTTCCGCTGCCCTCACCGCGTCCTGCACAAACACAGATCCACCTAGAAGGATAATGGCTGCTATTTGCAGTTAGCATCACAACATAAATTAACTTCTGCCAAGAGAGGGGAGCAGAGCAGAGGGCCTCCCAGCAGCGGTGCAAGGGTTAGGAGGAGGAAGTATAAGTGTGAAGAGATGAGGGCCTTCCGGGGCGCGCCACGGAGAGATTCTTGTGTCTGGAGTGAGGAAATCTGCTCAAGAGGCTGAGGGAAATCCCGGAGAGATGGAATTTTCGGGTGGCCTAAACTCCAGGGGCAGATCCCTAGCCATCAGAGCTGCACCTCCACGGGCCTCTCAGAACAGAAGTGGGCCCCCGCAGATGGGGACCTAGATCATCACAGCTGGCAGAGACCTGGGGGACGACAGACTGCGTGCCTCTCACAGGTGGGTCTGACGAAGCCACTCTTCAGTACTGCGGGTCTGCTTAAAAGTCCAAGGACCCCTCTAAAATATCGGTCGCTCTCTAGCCCAGAGAGGAGGTATCACTTGAAAAGGTCACGCAGGAAACAACCAAGGCAGGATTAAGCCATTTCCCCCACTGCAAAGACCAAGTTTAGCCAGAACGCCCATGAGAAGGTGGAAAAAGAAACAGATACCAAGAAGAGAAGAAACCGCTCACATTTGGGTGGGGTGGGGAGCATGCTAACAACTCCCAAAAGAGTTCTTTTTTTTTTTCCAGATGAAGAAGCCAGCTTGGGAAAGTTCAAGGATAAAGAAGAGAAACTATGTTTAATGCAGATGAAATTTGAAAGCTATGTCACTCCATGCAAATATAATTCAGCTTGCCAATTCTGGGAAAAGAGCAAAGCCACGCCCTGGCTTACGTAGGAACGTTTTCCTGTATTTTTATCCTGGACTCTCTAAAAGAGGCTGTGTTCCATCTATGTGCCTCCCACGAAATCTCCATTAGGGCTCTTCTGGCTCAAAACAAGGACCCCTGCGCACCTCCGCCCTCCCCACGCGAGCAGCCGAGGTGTCCCAGGTGGAAGCATCGCAGGTGCGGCGGTTTTGCGAAAGGAAGACTGAGAGTGTGGACTTGGGTTCCAGTCCCGCTGCCACCACTGGCCAGCAGCTGTGACAGCATCCCCAGGGGGACCAGTGAGGAGGTGCAGCTTCAAGACTGGCGTCTTGCTTGTGCACAAGGTCCAGTCCCTGCCGGAACTGTTAGCATGACAGGAGAGTCTAAACCCCAAGTGAACATGGCAGGGACTCGAGTTTTCGGCCTGTTCCACATTCTCGTTCCCCCTGTTCGACAGTAGGGACGGAGGGGAACGGAGTTCAGTCCAGCTGGACACACCAACTGTGTCATCTATGCCTCACCACACGGGGTGCGTTCTCATCCCCCACACCACTGGAGGCTGAGGCAGGTCGATTGACTTGTCTGAGGTCACACAACGTAGAAAGGGGCACAGTGGGGCCTTGAACCCAGGGTGGTGTGGCATCAACACCTGCACCCCTCACCACCATGCTGAGCTGTCTTTGCCCTCCACTATAAACCCTTCACTGGATTAAATGGGGAAGTTGAGGCCCAGGGAGGCCAAGAAATGTCCCTACGGTCACATAGTCAGTTGGTAATAGAGCTGAGAATGGGTAACAGAAAAGAATCACTTTTTGCTGGATTCTTGGGAGCAACTTACAGGAATAAGGTGTGAGGAGAGGGGGAGAAAATTTAGGCCAGGACACTGGAGGTAAGCCCCATGGATGAGGAACCCCAACAGAAGTGAGGGGGCTTAGGAGGAGAAGCCAGAGACCCCCAAAGACCCCAGCACCAATGCAGCCCCCCCCTCAACCTCCGGCACACAGGTGATGACGTGGACCATGACTCACTTATTTTGCTTCTTCTCAAGCTCGTGGTTTCGGCTCTGCTGGTTCTCCAGCAGGACGCGGGTGTCCTCCAGGTCACAGGTCAGGTGGTGGCACTTCCTCTTCAGCTGGTGAGCCAGTTTCTTGGCCCCCTCGTAAGCACTCTGCACCTCCCTGAGCTGTGGGGGCAACAGAATGAGTCACCCGCTTAGTCTGAGCAGCAGCCATTATGCAGAGAGAAGAGACACTGGAGGCGGGGACCCTGTCCGGGACCACTGTCCTCCTAGGTCACCTCAAGGGAGCTGCTTCTCTGAGCCTTGGTTTGCCCGGAGGTGGAATTGATCTCAATGGGTGGCTTTTAATGTTTCTCAATAATCCTCCCGCCCACAATCGCACGGATCCTTCACCTGCCCTGCCTCAACTTCCCAGCCCCTGGAGTGCTGGATCATTATTATCCCCATCAGCTGGTGTGAGCAGGGGAGCGGGTGAGCCGGGAAGCAGCCGAAATGGCACACGAAGAAAACCTCAGCAGAGAACCCCGGAGACAGGCTCGAGGGTTAGAGCAGGTAAGTGGCCCTCTGGACGGCTGGCATCCATGGCCGTGCACACACCGGGCCGTAAACACACCAGGAGCCCAGGCCTCATGCATCTTCCTCCAGGAAACATCCTCCCAGAGGTCCCAGTTTCGATCTGGGAGAGAGAGCAGCTCAGTGCCGCTGCTTTGAAGAAATGGCCTCATTAAAGAGTTGCTTTAAATAAGCAAAACGCTGAGTTAATGAAGCCTGTAATTCTAAATTCAGTATTTGAAGGCAAATGAGATGTTTTCTTATATTCGGCTGCTCAGAAAAGGTTGCGGTTTTATTACTTTTTAATGTAGCATGACTATCCCCTTTCCTTGGGGATCCTGACCCGACTTTATAATTCGCTGAGAAAGAACTGGCCCATTTCCCTGCCTGGACACCTCTTCGGGTTGATCTACAGCTGGGGAAGCCTCTCGGAGGACCGCAATGTAACATCCGTCTTGGGTGGGACGAGTAAATCCATCGCCACCGCGGAGGACAGATGATACGGCTCACTCCCATTGCTAACAAATTCCCTGTGAGCCCACCCTGGCCCGCCTGGGCAAGGTGACCTCATGATACCCTTCTCTCACGGGGAGGAGGGGCACGTCATAAGAAGACAGGCAAATATGGCCTCAGCCGTCATGACGGCTACCTCTACTGGGGAGACCAAGGAAAAAAGCAGATAATCACGATACAGCATGATGAGGCTGATAACTGGGAGAAACAATTCGGGGGACCTGCACCAGGGAAGACTTTCTTGAGGGAATGACAGCTCAGCTGAGATCTTAAGAACAGGTGGAGATATCAAGGTAGAGGAGAGAAAAACCGTTCTAGGAAGAGGGAAGAGCACAGGCAGAGGCCCGAATGTGAGAAAGAAGGAGCTGTCTTCTGAAGGAGGAAAAAAAGACAGTGCAGAGGAAGGGAAGAGGGGGCCTGGGAGCAGACCCACCAAACACGGTCGACTGGGCTTTGGCAACGGAGCAAAGGCTAAACGGGGGAGAAGAGAGGCTTCCAGCAAACACCCAGAGCTGGGGCACCTGGACGTCCACACGCAGGGACAGGGACCTCCACACAGACCTCCCGCCTTCACAAATACCAGCTACAGTGGATTGCAGGTCTACACGTCAAATGCAGGCACTATAGACCTTCGAGAAGGTAACATAAAAGAAAACCTAGATGACACTGGGTTTGACAATGACTTTTAGACACCAAAGGCATGATCCATGAAAGAACCGATAAGCTAGAATTTGTTAAAATGGCCCCGGCAGGCATGGCTCAGTGGATCGAGTGCCAGCCTGCAAACCAAAGGGTCGCTGGTTCAATTCCTGGTCAGGGCACATGCCTGGGTTGCGGGCCAGGTCCCTGGTTGGGCGCGTGTGAGAGGCAACCAGTCGATGTATCTCTCACACACCAATGTTTCTTTCCATCTCTTTCTTCCTCCCTTCCCATTTCTAAAAATAAATAAAATCTAGAATTTGTTAAAATTAAATATTCCTGCTCTGCAAAAGACTAAAAGACTATCAAGAGGATAAAAAGACAAGACAGACTGAAAGAAAATATTTGCCAAAAAACATATGTGACAGAGGACTATGGCCCTAAACATAAAGAACTCTTACAATTCTACAATTGAAAAAAAAAAAAAAAAAGAACCTCAATTAGAAATTAGGGCAACAACTCATTAAAATAAAGTTTAATAAGAAAAAAATTGGGGTAAAGACCTTTAACGGACACTTCACCAAAGACAGATGGAAAATTTGAAAAGATGTGCCACATCACAGATCACCAGGGTAACATAAACGAAACAACTAGATCATACCACATACACATATCAGACTGGCCAAAATCCGGAACGCTGCCAACACCAAATGCCGGCGAGGATGTGGAGCAACGGGAACCCTCACTCACTGCTGGTGGGACTGCGAAACAGCATGGCCGCCGTGGACGACGGTTTGGTGGTTTCTTACAACACAAAACATTCTCTTGCCATATAATCCAGCAGTCGTGGTCCCTGTCATTTACCCAAAGGAGCACAAAACTATGCCCACACCAAAACTGGCACGCAGACGTGTACTGCAACTTCACTCAGACTTGCCGAAATGTGGAAACTACAAGATGCCCCTCAGTTGGTTAGTGGGTAAATAAACTGCGGTACCTCCAAACAGTGGAATACTATTCAGCACTGAAAAGAAATGAGCTATCGAGCCATGAAAAGACACGGAGGAACCTTAAATGCACGTTACAATACTAAGTGAAAGAAGCCCATCTGAAAAGGCTGCCGACTACACGATTCCAACAGTGTGACATTCTAGGAAAGGCAAACTGTGGAGACAGTGGAAGTCAGTGGTGGCCGGGGCTGGGGGAGAGACACGAATGGTGAAGCCTGGGGAAATTCCAGGGTGTGAGGCTACCCTGTACGAATCTCATGGTGGACGAGTGTCACCAGACATTTGTCCATGCCCACGGAGTATACAACACTGAGTGGAGCCTGACATACGGTCTGTGGGTGACAGTGACATATTGTGTGGGTTCATTGGTGATAACAAACGCACCCCCTGGTGGGGATGCTGATAGTGGGGGCGGGGGTGCACGGGAAATCTCTGCACCTTCCTCTCAGTTTTGCTGGGAGCTGTAAACAACAAGTGTGGCTGTGCTCGGTGCTGCGCTGAAGCCAGCTGAGCCCGCCTTACCAGAGCTGCTTCTGACCATCACCTCCCAACCCTACATTCAGGGACAACACAATCGTAACTCAAAACTGGCCACGGTGGGAAAATTCACACCATGGAAACTGGCAGCTGGCCAATGCCCTCCATGGAGGGGGCGGTGTTTGCCGGCTTGTGTGCTTATGCTCAGAGAGCTGGTGGACCTGCTTACCACTGGCCACAGTGTGGACTGGTTACAGTGCAGGCTGGGGGCGACTGGAGACAATTCAAAGGAGGCAAAGAGGCTAACCTGCCATCATATTCCTCAAGAAACGCTACGTAAGATTACATTGTATTTGTGATGGCAAGCTGCACTTTCAAGAACAAAGGGGAAATGGCAGAATATCAGAAAGGCAGAGGACACGTCACTGGAGCCATAATGGTACATGCTGACATTACGGCAGCCAGGGGGCAGGGAGGAGCGGCGACAGATGCAGAAATGTCCCCGAGGACAGAGGCTGTGCTGGAAGCCTGAAGGGCACTGGGGAGTTGGAGTAAAAGCCCTTGGGTGAGGTGAGGGCCCTCCGAGAGCTGCGCTTCAGTGAGAAGGGGCACCAAAAGTTCCACTCTCCATCCTGCAAGGAGGTGAGAAAGCTCAGGGTTGGGGAGAAAACGTCCCCGTAAGAAATCAGACCCCAGGTCTGGACCCCATGTGGGTGGGGAGCACAGGTGGGCACCTGGCGCACGTTGCGGACTTCCGGAACCGAGCATTTCCCCTCATCCAGGGGCTCATGCCGAGGCCAGTGTGGAAGAGCTGCTTCTAAAGGACACACCCACAGCCCTGTGAGCAAGACGCCCCTCTCATCAATGGAAAGTGACAAAAATAAAAACAAGATCGACTCACAATAAAAGGAAGTAGCTAAACACACACACATGGAGTCATAGGGAGGAAAAGGAACAATGCACGGCAGCCCCCGGCGGGTGCGGAGGGACACGGGGAAGAGGAGCTCAGGGTCGGAATTTACAGAACGCACGAGTCGATCCGCCATGAGAGTCAGCACGACGTGGGGTAACAGAACAGTCTGGGGGAGTCTCGGAGGAGCCTTTGGCTGCAGTGTGGCGGTGGCTGTGGGGGGGAGGCTGGAGGCCAGGAGACCAGCTGGGAGGCTGCTGCTCTGGTCCAGAGGACAGATGCTGAGGGGAGGGGGCAGGTTAGGACGGAGGCGACGGAAATGAACAACACCCGAGTGTTGTAACGGGCTCGTACGATCATTTCATTGCAGAGAAATCTGAAGCTCAAAGTGTGAAGTGATAACCACAAGGTCAGAGCAGAAAGGAACTCAACTCAGACCTCCTGAGTTCATGTTCACGTTTGATACAACACAGAGAATTCTTTCCCAGTGTCGAATGCCCACTGGGAGAGGGAATATTTTGCATATCCCAAGTGACCAGCACTTGTGACAACAGTGGAGGTGGGAACACATGAGGTGGTCAGTGCATTCCTTCTCCCCGCCCACCCTGAGTGGGGTGGTGGGGGGTTAAGAACCGGCACACACTCTGTGGCCTCTGCGAACCAGCCTGCCCACTGCCTCTTACCTGCTGCTCCAGCTCCCTCCTGGACGCCAGCTCCGAGTCCAGCCTCTCCTCGGACTGCTGCAGACGCTTTCTGAGAAACGTGTTCTCCATCTGCGCACAGTCGAAGCGCACCTGCCACTCGTCCGCTGTTCAACAAAGTTGGGGGGCCAGGACGGAAGGCTGGGTGAATGAGGGCGGCTCTCTTCTTAGCCATGTGTGCATAATTTCATGACATTAACACAGTTCCCGGGGCTTGACCTTGGACCTCGGGTTAGGAAATCTTGCTTAGGTCCAAACTTCAAAAAAAGAAACAAGCCGCTTCCTCCAGGCAGCCTGTCCTGACCACCCCTAGTTGTCTCAAGTAACCAAAGGCTCACTATCCTAAGCTCAGTTGTTTTATACTGTGCAATTTCTCCACAAGTGGACACATACCTTTCTTTAAAAAAAAAATTCTGAGGGCATGGGAGAAGTTTTAGTCATTTGTGGACCCCCAATACCCTC
>PVIA01013045.1:0-34349 GCA_004024845.1 Tonatia bakeri | reverse complement strand
CCCCCTCCCTCCCATTACCACCCTCCCCCTAGCTTTTATCCATGTGTCCTTTAACTTTGATCCTATAAACCCCTCCCCCTCTCCCCCGAAATCCCTCTTCTCTCTCCTCTGGTCATCTATACTATTTTCATGTGTATTTATGTGTGTATGTCAAACATAAAATGGTATATGCATTCATAATGCTTATCTTCATTATAAAGTCATTGATATATGTGCATTTTTGTACTTTTTTAAAGATTTTATTTATTTTTAGAGAGGGAAGGGAGGGAGAGAGAGAGAGAGGGAGAGAAACATCAGCGTGTGGTTGCTGGGGGACATGGCCTGCAGCCTAGGCATGTGCCCTGACTGGGAATCGAACCTGTCATGCCTGGTTCACAGCCTGCGCTCAATCCACTGAGCTACACCAGCAAGGGCTCATTTTTGTAATTTTTATAAAAATTAATTTTGTGTGCTTCTTATGAAATCCAAAACATCTTATTTAACACTCAGCTCTCAATTTTCTAAAGATTTATGATCTAAAGGAAATTGGATGAATAGATGGATGTATGGCTAGATAGATACAAAGAATGGAAGTTTTATAGTTATATATCATTAAAATATGAAAAGGTCTTGCGGCTTTTCAGAAAGAGGTACAATTACATCAATTTTAGCTGAACATTAAAAGAACAAATAGAATTGGGCATGCAGAGATGGGAAAAACTGGGGAAGAGATACAGAGCACACACTCCATGTGGAGAAAATAGCTTAAGCAATGAGTTAGAATATGACAACTAAAATATAATAACAACAAGCAGCTTTGTATTTCAAAATTAGTTGCCCAAGAATTATTATACAAAGTCATAGCTGAAATATTTCCTATGGTCCAATGCTTACCTCACTATTTTTTTTGAGACTCAGTTTAGATAATAGATAATATATATAATTGAACATAATTGCAGTAAAGGTTAGTGCTGGTAAAATGGCCACAAGGGATATTAAAATAACAAAGGGCTAAGTAGTGCTTCCTTGATCCTTCTGCCTGATGTACCTAGTTAGCTTTCAGGGTAAAAAAAAAAATCAGAAGCAAAGTGTCATCCATTGCTGGTTGTAGTCCCCTTCTGGCTGATTTCCCTTTTGACCTTTTGGGGTGTAGACTGTTCCTAGGCTTCATTTGCACACCCTTTTCTGCTCTCTCCCTGGCTTAGCACTCAGTGTTTCCACAGCAGATTAATGACAGCTAATAATATCTGATATATCTGGACATTGCCACATAATGAGTTGCAGTCCCACTGGGTCCCAGAAGTGTCACCACTAACAAATTCACCAGACCTGCACATAATTAGCATGTAAAGGGAGTGATCGCACAGTAAATCTGTAGGGGAAGATGAATAGCCTGGGAGAGAAAATATAAAGAGAAAAAAAACCTCTTTATCACGCCTTACTAAATATATGTTTCTTAGTAAGAATATTTTCTTGGTAACAAACTGTGGACAGGTTACCTTTACAGTAACATTATTCCTTCCATGGCTGATAGGCAGAATTTCATTATGTCACTGCTAATGTTTCAATATTTCTGCAAAATGTCACCATATGTAAATTAGAAGAGGTTAGGGTTTCCCTTGCAGTTTTCTTTAAAGATCCATGGGCCCCGTTTCACGTGGCCTTGGTGTTCACTTGCATACTCTTTGACAGGCTGGAATGTAGTGATGAAACACACAGAAACTTTTCCTTCACCTTACCAAGACTAAACAAAATGGCATATATATGCACAGCCATCACCCTAAAAGCCTCAAATGCAATGTATACTAGGAAAGGGAAATAGAAGGAATCCAGAATCCACAGTGTACCAGTTATAATTACCAACTTGGAGACATGTTTTTCACATGATAATAAGAATTAAAATCCATGTGGTAATTTTAGGATTTGTTTCATACAATCAGAACAAAAATGAAAATGTTTTTGATTACCTGTGGCATAGTCAAGGGCTTCGCCCTGCTCCTTCAATTCCAGCACACAAGCCCACACTGGAGTGAAGCACACCACTCGATGATAACAAAACTGTGGCTATGGAATCAAGCCTGTCAAGGGAGATACTTCTGAATTTTGGGTCAGCATTTCCTTATAAGAGTATTTTTATGACACCAAGTCAGAAGGCCAAAGTAATAGTACTTTGATTTTCTTTTTTTTTTTAAAGCTACAAAAATAGAATTTCTGCACAATGTTCCAGAGTAAATTGCCCATAGAGG
Organism: Tonatia bakeri; assembly: GCA_004024845.1. NCBI lineage: Eukaryota > Metazoa > Chordata > Mammalia > Chiroptera > Phyllostomidae > Tonatia > Tonatia bakeri. The sequence goes on along the minus strand of PVIA01013045.1, from coordinate 32,124 downwards.
CTCTTCCTTTTTACCTTGGACTTGGGGTGTGTGGTGGTGTCAACCTCTGTGTGTTACACTGCATAATGCTCACAGCAGCCACTGGGATGGGGGAAGAGGATCATTTCTCAAACCGCCATTCTAGAAAGATAGTGCCAGGTTCTCAAGACAACATAGTAGGCAATCAGCACTTGTAATCTGATAATTACCCTACAAGGTGATCAATAAGGACCCTGAAGGCAGAAGAGTCTGTTTTGATCTTCATCTATATCTTCAACAGGCAATGTCTGTTGCATACATGACTTCAGTTATCTTTATACCTGCTAATTCCCAAATGCATGCTTTCATTTCATACCTTTCTCCTGTACTCAAGACCCATTTAACCAATGGTCTATTGAGCATCTACTCTTGAATGGCTCAAAGGCTTCTCAGCCTTAACAAGTTTAAGTGAAACATGTGTCAGCCTAGCACAGATCCAATCCCAGACCTGCTCCTCTCTCATAATGTTTCTTCTGTCTTGCATCTTCTTCAATAAATGTCTCATTTTTCATATTAAAGGGCTGGATACTTTCTGGACAGACCTTGTATGTCTCTTTGAATGCCCATGTGCCTTCGCCACATGAGCTCTGTCTAAAAAATTATCCATGTGAAGGTTCAAATCAGTGGTCACCCTCTATGTGAAATCTAACTTTTTCTTGAGAAGCTTGAAGGCCTCTCTTCTTTATATCCTCCTATATTTAAATATAAGCATTATAACCTTTATATATCTGTCCCCTTTATTAGATGTTGAGCTTCTTGTGAGGAAGGAACCTGACATGCTTATTATAGGAATTAATATTTGGCAGGTGCTAAAAACATCAGTGAACAGAAATAAGTGAGTTACATTAGCCTGAGCCACAGCACTGCAGGTAAAAAAGCTCTATTAATAGCAACTGATATAGGGTTGATGGTTAGGTTTCAGGATATCATAGGGTTCCCTTAAGTATTGGCAGGACCTAAGAAGGGATGTTTTTGTGCTCCACAGAAAGTTTCTTGCTGCAAATCACCAAGTAATAATTACTAAGCATTAACCACTGTTATCTCCAGTTCCCTTCCCCACTGACTGTGCCTTTCACAATGCATAAACACTAGGAGAGGCAGCCTTTACAGCAAAAAAGTGATGTTTAGCTCTCATATTTTCCAACAGAATGCTTTCCTCGGTTATCCCTTCATATTTAAGTCTTAGATATCTTTTAGGGCACAAAACAAAGTCTGACCTACTCAATAAAGCTCCCTTACTGCCCATAATGATTTCTTCTTTCTCTTGGTTCTGTAAAGTAATAATTACTGAATAGCTTGATATTTATATGCAAATGTAAAGTATACAATCAGTAATATAGGAGAGTAAATGATTTCTATAGCAAGAACATTATGATCAATTGAGGTCAGGAGATATTTATTAGTCCTTTGCCAAACCATGACAACGCCAACTGCAATGCTCTGCACATAGCAATTTTGAGGAATCATAAAAACAATAGTTCTTTGAAAATTTGTTCCTCTTTTAGTGTCATATTTAAAAATGATTAAAAATTTTCAAAAGAAATGAAGACTTTTGAAGATTCTGCAAATAAATGAAATTTATGTCATGATGGTAAACAATAAGGATGACAGATAGATATATAAACCATTTAGTAAAAGCAACAATTGTTAAGATAAAATTACTCTTCTATTAGTCTGAGTTCAAAAAAATAAACAAGGATCCTTCATGTTCCTTTTGGTGAGGAAGACAAAGATTCATGAGAAGTTAATGAATTAGATAAATTCTCAGTTCTTGAGATTATTTTGAATTATTTGTAAATTATCACCTACCACCTGTTATTATTATTTCATAATAATGCCAGTTATCATTTATTGAATGCTTATGTGAACCAAATATTGTAATCACTTCTCCAAGATAGAAGTTTGGGGTCAAACTTGTCATCCTGCTCTACTTCATGTCACCTTTCATTAATCCATTGCAAAATCCTCTCGCTGTATTTGCTGTTTCCAATATCTCCCAAGAACGTTCCCCACAACCCCACTCCATGTCTGCACAACTGCTGCCTAATCCGGCCTGCCCCTGGGACTCAGGGGACAGCCTGCTCTAAGTGGGGTTTTTACACATATTCTTCACTACTCTTTAGTCAGGTCTCAAAACAGCATGTGAAATAGTCATTTTCTTCTCCCAATCAGAAATGTGACTACACAGTCCCTACTTAACAGGGGGATGAGAGAAGAAATTAGGAAAATATCCAGCAGCTTGCATGAAGGTCATCATCTTCATGTTGTTGATGATAGCCTCAAGAAAGCTACATTGTAGAGGTCATTTTGAAGTGAGAAACAAAAGGATAAAGAAAAAGTGAACACTGCAAGCTATCTCAGCATGGAAGGAAGAAACATTCTCATGATGGGTGTAATGATAGGTAATGTTCACGGAGCACAAACAATGAATCAAGGCTTACTTAAATTAACTTAACAAACATATAAAGCAGGTTCTCTTATTAATCTTATTTTACAGGTAATGCCTTATAGCTCTGATTTGATAAGGGGTTTGTCTAAGGCCACAGAGCTACAAAGAACTAAATTAGAACCCAGGAATGGCACTCACTCCAGAGCCCGCACACCCAGAACATGAGATGAGTGGTTCTCAGCCCCACTTGACTGAGCACTCTATTTAACAATGGATATTTCCATTTCTCCTTCACCATCCTGAAGTAAAACTTATAGATATTATAAGACATCTAGAACTGTAATTTAAAAATTAATCCAATGTTCTAAAAGAGTAAAGATAAAATATTTGACAGAAAAATAAATTTTTAAAATTGTGCATTTTATTATGTATGGTAAATATTCGAGCACAACAATGCTATAAGGCATGACAAAAAGTCAGATGTTTATAGCTGAAATGCCATCAATGTGACCGATTTAAATGTGGAACAGCACAGAGGGGCTATATTGGTGACTGAGTGATGAAGAGTAATATTGCAGTCAGTGATGTGATTTTCAAAACTAGTGATCAAATCATGGTAATTTTCTAAATGAAAGCAAGTGATGTCTTTCTCAATTTCTGTGACAGTTGTATTTCTAGAACACTTACTGTAGATTGAAATTAAATTAAAAAATTAAAACAACATCAACAATAGGAACAAATTTTAGTTTATATATTATTCAACTTAAGCTCTAGGTTCAGATAAACAGAATTTGATCTATAAGAATTTCCAGCAACACAAACAGAAGTCAAGTGATATACAGGCAACTCTCTATAGCAGGGGTATCAAACTCATTTTCACCAGGAGCCACATTAGCCTCATGGTTGCCTTCAAAGGGCTGAATGTAATTTTAGGACTGTGTAAATGTAACTACTCCTTAACAGTTAAGTAAGAGCTAGGCGCTGCTGCCAAGTAGAAACAAGGTGCCAGGCCGGATAAAACAAGGTGGAGGGCTGGATTTGGCCCACAGGCCTTGGGTTTGCCACCTGTGCCCTATAGAATAAATCTGAACCACACAATGTAGTGATAACTGTCTTTTGGCTTCTGCCTCCTAAGTACCGCACCACCCTTTAAATCATCATGACAAATAGCAATGCCCCTACAAATATCCTAAATGCCCCAAGGGGTGGTACTGCCCCACTGGAGCCACTGTGTTTCACAAAAGTCACTTTCATATAAACTGGTGGAACATGTGCCTCTCTTGATAAACAAGAATCAAATTTCTTACTTTCAACTTTGAATCTCAAGCTCATTAATCATACAAACACAGCATTGTATTATTTGAAACAATGAACATCTATTGTATAATCAGAACTAACTAGAGATTGATACTGTAAAGAAAATGTGTCTCCACTACATTTGGGTTCCCAGAGATTCTTTGGAACAGAATTGTTAATGTCTGATAACCAGCAGATATACACACCCAATAAAGAGGGACAGAGTATTTGAAACTTTTTAGATGTGTTATATTTTCAATTAAATATAATTTTAACAAATGTGTAGCTTTGAAAGTTTAATTATTTGAGGGTACTTTACCATGCTTGACTGAACCAATATTTTTGGTGTTAGATCCACAGAAAAATTTCATCTAGTAAAGTCATTCTTTCATAGGTCACATCTCCATATTTTCTGGCCTGAAAAGTCATGTATCCATAGCTTTGAAAAGTAATGTTGTCTATTGTTTCTGCTTCATGTTTATAAATCACATGTGTTCATATATGTGTGTATATGTATACATATATGTCCATGTAGACATATAATAATAAGCCATTGTAAATCGCTGTGATGTTAGTGTACAGGGAAGGAATATTAAAAACTACGGAATGCCAAGAACTCTTTGTAGTTGCTTTCTTTGATCTTTACAACAGCCTTAAAACATGAGTAGTAGTCACTTAATTCTGCAGAGGAAGGAACTGATACACAGAGAAAGTAGGTGGTTCCTCCAAGTCCATCAACCAGAAAGCAGGCAAACTGGAGTGCCAGACCAGAAATGGCTGACTTTAGAGCCTTTCAGTGACCTTGCTTCTAGGCCAGGTTGTTACAAATGTATCCAGTAATGCTTAATCAGACTTGGGATGCTAACTCATCTCACTAAAAGCATTATGGGAATAAACAGAACCATTACAGTGAACCTCAATACCCATAAAAGCTAGGACGCTTAGATGATGTCCAACCACCTGCCTCCAACTGCCTGTAAGGCACCTTTGAAGAACCAGGATGTTCCAAGAAAGAGAATTTTAAAACCAGTAATCTATAGCCCAAAAGAGAATCTAAGATAAATGGTATTAATTTGGAATTCAAAAATGTAAGATATTCACTTTTTAGAACTTTGAAAACTGTGGTTATAAAAACTTTAGAAATGTAGAATATGAAGAAGACATTAGGGTTTCAAATTATACACACTCAATACTATGTATGTATGGAAAAAATTAAACCCAAAGGATGGTTTTTGAGCATCTACTATGTTCTAGCTTCTCTTCATACTTTAAAACTGACTGACATCTTGGAAGAATGCTCAGAAGTTGGTGCTACTGTACTCATTTTTCAGATCCAGAATTGAGGCTTAATGTGGCTATTTGCTGAAGATTACAAACCATAATAGAACTAGGGCCTGCATCCAACTTTTACTCTAAAGCTGATGCTTAAAACAGTTGAATTGAAGGCAATTCTCTTTCTTTCCACTACTGCCTTTGTACTAAAGGATTTTATATTACATATTTACTTTAAAAATGATTTATAACTAATTGTTTGGGGTTTACTTTATGTAAAGTAAAGAGAAACTCTAAATTCCATAACTGACTTATAAATCAATTACTTCATTTCTACAAGAAATGTAAAATAGAAGAATGCACAAGGTCTGCCCAGAAGGTATCCAGCCATGTAATGTGAAAAACAGAGACATTTACTGGAGAAGATATAAGATACAAGAAACAGTGTACCTAGGACAAGATGCTTCAGTCTCCTTCAAAGTAGACATCTAGGGACCTCATTCGGTTCTCCCAATCGCCATCAGCTGTTCCATCGTATTTTCCTGAATTTCATTGATAGTCTGAAATCTCTTCCCTTTCAAAGTTGATTTTAGTTCTGAAAAAAGCCAAAAGTGGCAGGGCACCAAGTCAGGGTTGTAGGGGAGCTGAGTCATCTGGATGGTTTGATGTTTTGCAAAAAAACTCTGCATGACCTATAATGCATGAGCAGGCATGTTATCCTGATGAAGCTACCAATCAGCAGTTCCCCACAGCTGCAGCCTTCTGAATCATCTGAATAGTTTCTATGGAGGAATGTTTAAGCTTAATGTGAAATCTGATGCAGATTTGTTGCTCTACTTGCTCAGTCATTTTGAATGTGATGGCCACACAGTACACACGCTCGCTCAATGGCATCTAACCCCCCTACTGACTAGTACAGTGAAGGCATCATTGCTCACACATGCGTATTCCAGTCCACTCTCTTTGGCTGCCAGGTTGCATGGGTGTAATGCAAACCATTCTCATTATATTAACAATGGATGCACTTTTTGTGGGCAGAGCTCATTGTATATTTGTCTATCAAATTTGTTTCATGGAGAAAATTTAGTGTCATTATTCTTCACAAAAAGTGGAAGTGAAATCCAAATTTTTAGGTTGGTTAATAAGAACCCCAAATGTGTCTATAAGTGCTAATTAATAAATTCTAATACTTAGAACAGGGCCTGGCACATTATAAGCGCTCACAAACATTAGCTATGACTGCTGTGATTCATTCTGCTTTTGAAGAATGACTTTCCTTAGTTGTTGCCTGTTTCTTCTAATTGGAAGAAACCCTCTGTGTCCTAAATAAAACAATGATCATTTAACAAATTCTAAATAGTCATACACTTTTAAGCTCAAAAGCCAAATTTGAGGGAAAATTATACATCCAAAGGTTTAATTTGTATTATATGGACAAAGTGAGTGGCTGATTGTCAGGATATTTTGGAGAATTTTGGTAAGTAGCAAATTCTTTGGAAAAAATTTCAAGATGGCTATGCCATCACATGGTCCTAAAATACAAAAGCACACAAAGTGGGCCTTTCTTCTGGGAAAAGCCATGCATAGGAAATAGACATATGATAATATGCTTGGAATGTGACCTAACAGTAAAAATGCCTTCTTTTTATCTCAAGTTTGTAAGTTGGAAAACAAAATGTATTATTTCACAACAGGAAACCACTGGGTATGATGATGGGCATAAAATATGTTCAAACAAATTAAGCTTGTTTAATATGTCTTGACTCTTCTATTTTTGATTTCTTCTCTTGAACATGTATTCCTTTGTTTATAGCTGTTGCACAGGAGAAAACCAGTGCCTTATATGCATGAGAGATCCATCATGTGATTACCTGGAGGTAATTAAAATGATATACAGTATAATAAGGCAAATAGAATGTTGGGCAATTATTCTGGAAATCTGATTGGCCAACATACAGGGCAGTAATTCCTTAGACATTCCATTCGCAGGGAGATCTAGTACTCAGAGAGGTAAAAAAAATCTCCTTGTCTGTAGAACCCCCATGGGAGTTCCACGGGGGAAATCAGTATACTTCCTCTTGTTCTTGTTCTGTATAAAGAACCTGAAGAGCAAGAAACAGATGTCACAAAAGCACCTTGAGAGCATATCTTTATTATTACTAATAAGAATAAATGAAACCTTTGCATCATAAGTAAATCATGTGAGGCATGTATTTTTTTTTCAGCTTTTAAAATCATAAGTATAAAGGTATTTCCTTGGGATTAATCACTAGCTGGAGTTTTGCTACTTTGATATGGAACAAAGTTCAGTCATCAATCCTGAAGAAAATCCCTGCCTCTCAGTCACTGACATGAACCAACCTGTGGATAGCTGCTCTCTTTAGAACAAGGGGATGGTGCTACACAGACAACACTCTAGGCACAGAGTTTAAAACAACAACAAAACAAAGCAGGGAAAAAGAACTCCTGTCTTGGGTTATTTATTAGAGTCAGAATGAAAATAGAATTCATCAAGTAAATCTACTAGTAAATATCTTGCAGTGCTTCTAAGCTCAACATTTTGTGAAGCCTAGATTTGCATTTGCCAACCTGCCCAGGCAGCATTTGCTTCAGTAGTCTGTTGAATAATTCCAGAACATCAAAAGCAAAAAGTATCACTCGACTCTTTACCTAATGTGTGGACACTGGTATTAATCCTCACCTACAGGTGAAGAAAAATCTATTAGGGAGGAGCTTATTATCATTAACAACTATTCCCATAGAGTGAACATATATATGTGTGAGTATTTACTAATTACAATCTGGCTGTGGTGGAAAAAAGGTAATAATTTCAGATAATATCTAAATATGAAGTTTAATGAGAATGTTCAGTAGTCATTGAATATGACTTTAGACACAAGGATTAAAGGTTGGTGTTTCCATGTGATAACTGCATTTGTTATTTTATCTCTAATAACAAGTACCTAACTAACATTACATGGGTATTTTTGGTAAGTCATCAGATACATTGAAGGATTAATGAATTAGCATTTTTATTATTTTTCTGGTACATTGAGGGAACCAGTAAGTTGGTGTTTGGAAGTATATAATTATAAAATGAAGACATAAAGAATCTCCACAGAAATACTCTGAGGTCACTTTAGAATCTGTGACTCCCCTCCCCACCTCCATCAGCTTTTCTTTCATAAAAGTTTCTCTTTTTGGTTTAAAATATTTAGACACAAGTCCATTAAAGGGGTCAAACACCAATAATGAAACTGGATCATAAAGTTGAAGTTATAGAATAATCATTTTCAAATACCTTTACTTGAAATGACAAACTTTTTGTTGCCTTCTTCATTGTCCAGGGCATTCCTACTTTAAGCAAGAACATTGTAAACCCTTTCATCACCTCAGAGGCCACGTTGCAGAGAAGAAAGCACATTGTATGTGAATGTGAATGACGTAGCCCACCCACCAACTATTTTCTACCTGTGGGATCTCTCTTGATTTTAGTGAAATGATCTTAAAAAATGGGTGATAGTACCAGCTTGGACTTCAATGGCATTTTATGATTTTTGAACAATTTCTTATATAATCCCAAATATCCTTATTAACATTTTTTCTGGTGAGGACACTAAAACAGGAAAAACTAAAGGATTCTCCAACACCTAAACAAGTGACAAATGATAGGCAAGCTAGTATAGAACTTAAATTAGCTGGACCTTTTCACTAGACCAGGCTCTTTCTATCACGTTCAGGGAGACAATAGCATAGGACACAGCCTTTAAAAATCTCTCTCCAGACTTTAAATCCTATCATGGAAGCATAAAAGGAGGATAGGTTCATGCAAGTTTGTAGAAGAGGAAAATTGTCTATCTTTTTGTACATTTTCAAAGACAACTGGAAGAATTATATAAAAGTAAACTGTTAGACTCATAATTTACTTACAAGGTGAAAAGAGCTTAAAAACTGCTCTAAACCCACATATATGATTAAGGGAGCTTAAATATGCGTTTTCCCTGCTTTTCCTTATTTTCTCTTCTCTTTATCAATGACGTCAACATCTGTCTCCCAGGATAGAAATATCCTTATCATCAATGTTTGGTATCCCTTTACTTATTGTTCTATTCAGTCAGTTGTCATGTTTTGATTCTTTTTACTATGTATCTCTCTGTCTTTGCTGTCCTGCTGATAATACTAGTGTCAATCCTTTACCATCTCTCCTCTGAATGACTGAAATAGCTCCCCCGTCCCAACGCATTTCCTGCCTTTGGTCTGTCTCCAGTCACAGTCCTAAAGTATAGGTCAAACTATGTCATGATGGTTCCTCTCTTATTCAGAGCATTGGCTTCCGAACCTCATTGTGCACTGGAATCAACAGAACTTACTAATGCAGATTACTGGGCCCCACTCCCATAGTTTCTGATTTATTTGGTCTTGGTGTGGTCTAAGAATATGCATGTCTACCAAGTTCTCAAGTGATGCTGATGATGCTGGTCCCGAATATCACACTTGGAGGACCATTTACCTGGAAAAATACATTCTAATTTCTAACCCTAATTAACATGCCACTAACTTATTGGGTTGGCCAAAAAGTCCATGTTTTTATTTTCTTTCAAAAAATAAAAGACACATTTTTTTATCTTCACCAACAACTTTATTGATTTGGATATTTTGAGTGTGTTGACCAGCTCCTGTGTGGTATAACACTGATGGTTCTCAATTAATGTCTCAATTTGATCATTATCAACCTCAACTGGTCTATCCAATCATGGAGCGTCTCCGACCAAGAAACAGCATGAAACTTTGCAAACCACTTTTGACATGCTCAATCAATCACACAGCACCTTCTCTGTACACTGCACAAATCTTTTTTGTGTGTTTCAGTTGTGTTTTTAGCTATCTTGAAATAATAAAGCATGACATGCCAAAAATTTGCTTATTTTTTCCATCTTTAATATTGAATTGGCTACACAAAAATTCACCAATTTTGAGGGGGTTTTTAGATGTATGCTGATGGACAACTATCACAATTCAATCTAACAAAATTTTTTTGAATGAAGTCAGAGATAACTAAGCACTACTAAATCCATGTTATGGAAGCAAACAAATGAAATTTTTGGCCAACCCAGTAATTTATAATTTAAGTATAATGGGATACTTTTCATTTGTGTGATATGTCATACAATTTAATACTATACCATTTACTGTTTAGAAATCTCCAGAGTTGGCCACCTGGGTTTAAGTCCTGCCTCTAGACCCTAAAAACGTTGTACACTGGAATGGTTTACTCAGTGTTTTGCATCTGAGTTTTCTCAGTTGTACAAAAGAAATTATAGGATGTTTCCACCTAAAGACAGGATAAGTTCTTGGTTCCTTGTAAGCATTCAATTAATGTTAGCTACTGCTATTATTTATCAGTTGCCTTTTAGATGACATATGTGTTAATTCTAACTCTTACCACAATTCTGTATTGTACCTATATTTTGTACTCATTTGAACAGATGAAGTTGAAGCTCATAAAGGTTAATTTCTTGTCTGATTTACTTAGTTCAAAAATACACATTTTCCTTAATTATCTTGACCCCTTTATATAATCTGCTCATGGCATTCCTCCATTTCTCCATTTCTCAGAATTCTGTTTATCTCTTTGTAAGGCCAGTCAAGAGACTTCTTCCATTTAGTCCCCCCTGGAGAGCCGTTGGCTGCATTTCCACTGAAACAGTGTTTCATTCTGCCTCGGTACCCATCTAGCCTGAAAAGCACATAATGTAAGAAACTTTCTGGTGGTCGCTGTTCTTGGAAACACTTCTACCTCCCACAGTAACTACATTAAAGCTCCGCTTAAAATCAATTTTCAAATGTTTGTTAAATGTGGAACAAGAAAGTTAAAACAAAATTGAAATGAAGTTTAAGTTTGCATGGCCTCTCCATTCACTATTTTGATTCTGATAATGTGAGTTGAAATTTACATTGCATTAAAAACTTAGTTGGATTCTGATAAATCATTTAACTTGAACACATTTAGTTGAAGTCAATCAGTTCAAATTCAGTCACTGTGTCAGTGATGGTTTGCATACTCCCTTCTCAATTTAAGTGCATGACCAGCTATAGTGAAATAAAAGTGAGATTAATCCCAGAAAAAAAAACACTCTTTCTACTCTTGACATCCAAGATAATACTTAAGTAAAATAAGTTCATTGCCTATATTTTAGGATATATTTGTTTAAAAGTGTTTCTTGGCCTGTTTATTAATTATTACTTTCAGTCTCTGTTTTACTTTTTTGTAAAAAAAAACTTCTATGCTGATAATTATTTCCAATGTCTTTAAGTGGAAGCAGGTATGTAATTTCTCTGTATTTGGTATTTTAGGATGCATGCCTTTAAAACCATTTTTTATATTTAAGATTATTTTATCTTAAAAAGTAGTTTAGAATTCACTTTTGTCATTATACCTCCTTTTTTATAAATCTATCTCTGATTTTCTACTTTTAATTTGAATTTTTGAAAAAATTAAGTATCTTTAGTGTGGCATTTAATTCTGAATTTTAAGATGTACAGTTTGAACATTATAGAAAATTTAACTTTAAAATTCTTTTTCTCCTACTTTCCATTAACATTTACATTCTTAATAATAAAGAGCTCATATGATAAAGTCAGTAAATAACACACATAGAACTTTTACATCTTGAAAAAAATAATATATAGTATCTTGTATCCTAATTAGGTGAAACAAATATGTGACAATTTGTAATTATTATAGCTATTACCATTATTTTTAATGAATCCATTCTTGAATTAAGGTTCTCTTTGGTTTATTCATGGTATTGTAAGGACCGTTATAAAAAATGAGCAAGGCTTTCAGCCATTTATAATAAAAGCTGAATGACTAAACAGATCTACATTTTTTTATTTGCATTAATGAGTTCATCCCCAAATATATATGCAATAATATATAAAATTAAGTTATAAATGTAGGGATGTGCTCCAAGTCACCATGAGAATCTGCATGCAAATGCATAATAATCACAAATCTACAATATTACAATATTAAAAAATACCTACAATTAAATTATCATGTGGAAATAATCATAATGTTATTGGAAACTCAATTATTGTGGCAACCCTTGTCGGGGAATTAGCAGAGTATGGCAAAGGCAAGTCAGACCTGAATTCATCAAATATATATTATCACAATATTACATGTTCACTTCGATTCCATGCAAAGACAAACATCCTCTCTCACTAGTATCTGTTCAATGCATTTGTATTATTCATGAACAACTCTGTGATCTATTATACATACAAAACTGATTGTATGCTTCTTGCCGCAGGCTACAGTGCAGAGACACAGAATTAATTTTATTATATACACATGCATGATAATTGTGAAGGATTTGGTCAAATACCAAACTCTGCCCCTCTGCCCCATTATTCCACTTTACAGAAAAAAAAAAAGGTCTAAGGTCAGCAATTTATCTTTGCGACAGTGAAACTCTTTGTCATTTAGAGTAGTAAGTTCCTGGATACCAAAGAACCCCAAACTGTAAATAGTCCACGTACTTCTCTCTACCAAAGCAAATCAATAAGTTCATTTTGTTGATAGCCTAAAAACTTTGGTGAAGCAACATCAGTCTAAGGACCATTTAAGAATTGCTGGCTGTGGCTGCCCTGTGTCTGGCTAGTTTCCTTGCAGGGAAGGCTGGGTCAGTTTTCTGACGCTGACCAGGACTAAAGCAGGATTCAGGGGTAATGTCAGCTTGCAACTTTAAGTCAGGCTGTTGAGCTACTTTGTTCCTCAGCAAATGTCCTCCCCTGTTTCACCACTTCCTCTTGAACTCACTATGAAGTTTTCTGTACCTTTTTCTAAATTGAAAATTTGTAAATTCCTTTGAAGGCCTTGTTTGTTTTTGTATTTTTTAAGTTTGTATCTATTTTTAGAGCTAGAGCCTAAAGAGAGGGAGAGAAACACTAATGTATGGTTGCCTCTTACACACCCACACTGGGGATCTGGCCAGTAACCCAGGCATGTGCCCTGATTGGGAATTGAACCAGTGACCCTATGGTTCAGAGGTCAGCACACAATCCACTGAGCCATACCAGCTAGGGCATATTTTGATTTTTTTTCATCCTGTTGTCCCTTTGCCTTGCAGAGTGCTATGACATAGGAAAACATATTTTTTATAAGTTTAAAATATGATTCCAGTACTGGAATCTGTCATAACCTTATTTTATGGACTGTTCTATACCAGTGCTGTCCTATAGAAAGAAATATAATGCAAACCAAATCCAATTTTAAAATTTTAGTGGCTATATTTCATAAAATGTAAAAAAAAAAAGAAAGCCATTAGATACAATTAATTTAGATATTTTATTTAGCCCAATATATCTATTTTTATTATTTTAGCACATATTCAATATGTGAAATTATAAATGAGATCATTTAATTTTGTTAAAGTCTTCAAAATTTGGTATTTTATATTTAAAAGCTTTTCTAAATTAAGACTAGCCATATTTAGTTGCTCAGCATCCACATGTGCTAGTGGCTACATGTTGGACTGAGCAGGTAGTTCTCCATGCAGGTAAATTAATGAAAACTATTCTTTTTTTTTTTTTTTAAGATTTTATTTATTTATTTTTAGAGAGGGAAGGAGAGAGAGAGTAAGAGAGAGAGAGGGAGAGAAACATCAATGTGTGGTTGCTGGGGGACATGGCCTGCAACCTAGGCATGTGCCCTGACTGGGAATCGAACCTGCGATGCCTGGTTCATAGCCCGTGCTCAATCCACTGAGCTACACCCGCCAGGGCAAAACTATTCTTAAAGCCACTGTAGGTATTACGGGATCCGACTAGATTGCTGGGAAACAGGGGAGGGGTCAGCAAGTGCCAAAGTGGCAGGTTTGAAAAGCAGCCAGCCTGATAGATTTCCAAACCTCGGGTAGGATTAACATACTAGCATGGCTCATGGCACAGCAGGAGGAAGCTTGCAGAGTACATGCAGGCTGAAAAGGTCACAACACGTGTACTATGGAGGTTAACATGGGCGGGCGGAGGGGCAGAGGTACTATGCAAGCTGATGAGTGCGATAGTCGCTAGCCTGGATTAGCTGGGAATTTGGATGCTTCCGCTGTTCATGTGCATGGGATTTGGGACCTGTACTTTTACATGGAGGGCATGGGGAAACTTATCCCTTTTTCCATCCATTCACTTGCCCTGGGCAAGAGTGCTTGTGTGACACAGCAGATGCTGGCCCTGCTCTGCACTTCTCCCGTCTTGTTACCTCTCACTCACCAGATTGGGAACCTGACCATGCTGGGCCGCCCCCACTGGCAGTGGCAGGCGGGCTGCTGCAGCTCCGTGCAGCATGGGTCCAGGTTGCGCCCCTTCTCTCCTCTGGGAACAGCGCACAAATGTGAGGTCTGGAACATTCACAGACCGCAAGGGCATGAGCAGCCTCAGGTGCCAGGGGCCCCAAGAACAGAACACTCCTGGCACAACTGCCTGTTGTGGTCTGACAGCAGCGCTGGGCCCTGGGAGAGAAAAGCCACTGCAGTGAGGCAATAGCGATGCTGTCCCCACAAGTGTGCAGTCACGGGAGACAGAGCCTGAAGCCAAACACTCGTTCTGGAACAGCCTTGGGCCCCAGAAGGACAGATAAGACTGGAGTGGGGTGTCCAGCCACAGACTCTGGCTCTGGGAGTGGCTGGGCCCTTGTGTTTCACAAAAGGGATTGGCCTGGAGCCAGGGAATTCCCAGTTCCCCCAAACTGGCACTCTTTTAGTAAAGACCTTTTTCCTTCCCTATCAATCTTTGAATCATGCCTATGTTCGATGGCAGATGGCCGAATCTCACTTTGCTCAGTAGCACAGGTGTTTGTGTTCTGAATGCATTGATTATCAACTAATTTCACTTGTCAATTGGTGTTTTATATGTCACATAGGTATGATGTCAGATTCAGATAATGAGAGCAAATAAAAATAACTAAAAATAATTAATTTCTGGAGAAGGCGCTGTGCTGTATTTGTCAGAGATAATGCTGCTAGAAGCAGTAGATGGGAATGTCAGCCTTATACACAATCACCCTTGACACTGAGTATAGTGTACATGGAAGAAAATGCCATAACAGGGAAAGTGAGCATTATCTGGAGTCGTACAAATCGTGCACATAATCACATCTCCACCAAGTGGGCCACATTTCTGAGCCTCGGGTTCCTAATCCATAAAGTGAGGTAACAGTATCCAGCTGTTGGGTATGTTGTGAGAATTAAATAGATATAACTTGTGTAGAACAGTATTTAGCATGCAGTAGGCACCCACTAAGAGTTAACTATTGCTATATTTATCATTATTTCTATAATTACTTAATGACCCCTAAGTTGTCAAGTCTTCATAAACAAGAAGAATGTCCAGTCCTTCCAGATCCTGGCTGGAAAGATGAATCATTGACACTTGGATAAACTCTGCGTGGAAGGTCCACAAGGCACCCTTATGCAAACTGTCTCTTAAGTGTGATTTTATGCTGATAATGTTTTCTTCTCTACATGTGGAATAGCCAATACAATTTTTAAGGGATGTGTTTTAGACCATCGTTAATTAGGACCATTATAAAGAAAGATCTGCTTGAGGCTGATGAATAGAAAGGTCTCTACTTTATGGCAATGTTTTGGTAACAGATTTCTACAAAAGCTTAGAAGAGTTCCACTTAAATGCATATGTCTTATTTTCTCATTGATTTTAAGTAACAGAATACATTTGAGCATTTTTTAAATAGAAGTGTGGTTATGGTACATGTAAGACAAATGCTCTTAAAACCATCTGCACAGTTCTAATGCAGCAGCAACTGGTATGTTTTCACGCCTTCACATAGCACTGCACAGAAAACAGGCTAGTATTACCTGAGTAAAGAAATCTGTCTTTCAATGATGTTACTTATATGTGGAATCTGAGGAAGAAAGTAAATGAACAAAATAGAAACAGTTAAAGATACAGAGAACAGACTGAGAGTTGCCAAAGGGGAGAGCATTAATGGACTGGGTAAAAATGCTGAAGGGATTAAAAAGTATAAATTGATAGTTATGAAATAGTCATCAGAATGTAAAGGAAAACAAAGGGAATATGGTCAATAATATTATAATTACTATGTATGGTGTCAGGTGGGTATCTGAAATATTGGGGGAACACTTAGTAAATGTTATCACTGTGTTGTACACCTGAAACTAATACAAAATAATGTTGAATGCAACGTGTAATTGAAAAAAATTGTTTTAAGTGGGGAAAAAAAGCAGATTGGCTGTGTGAGGATTTCTTGGAAATTTTCATTGGGAATTACAAATTCCAATGACTTATAAAACATGTCTTTAAATAGTGTTTGCTCAAATTAACACCTTTATAATTTTTTTCATCTCTGTTAGAGGACAGACCTGTCACCCTCTCCTTCTTTAAACTTTTTTCTCTCCTGTGTACTTAAGAACAACGTACACTTGGAAAAAAGTATGTGCAGAGGTGGGGAGAGGTGAAGAGGCATAGCTTCCACTGCTAAAATCTGTTTAAAATCATAAATTCAAGTGTTGTAAAGTCAAAGCTTTTTTTCTGTGTTTTATGTAGGCATATGTTTCAACAGGCCCAACCATGGTTTGTTGTAAAGCATTTATAACAATGAGCTTTAAGACACTGCTGGTATAATGAAGCTTTTACAACAAGTAGCAACACGATCATGGCAGAGGTGAGGCTCGAGGAGGAGGTTTTAGGAGAACTTTCCTGAAACGTAACAGTTTCATAACCTTCTGACAAGCTTGTTTGTTGCTTCTCTAACCTTTCAGAAACTTTACACATATTAAAAGACCCTGCCAATTTTTATTTCAGTTTGCTTTCACCTTAATTCTCTATATAATGAAATTCAGAAGATTCCATAGCTTCCCTACCAATTATCTCGCGTACCCCGTGTGTGAACTGTCTGGTGTCTTTCAACTCCTTTTATTCTGGGAGCAAGTTCATTTCAAGTTAACCTTGAATAAGCTGAGCTTCATATTAGCTCCAGACACTTATAAGTTCAGCAAGAAGATACACTTCAAGGTGCATAACATAGGTTCCTATCAGAGAAGTCAGGCAGCTAATGATATATTTGTATCTCTTGAATGATATTTGTAAACCTTGTGTCTAGGATGTGGCTATATTTTGATTAATGTACTACAATACTCCAAGAAAAGCTTGTTTGTGTTTGTTTCTTATGTTTCCAGATTTTACTACATGATATTGTCACACCATGATGCTTCATCTGCCTCTTTCATTTGGCCTTCTTACTAACAATCTCTTCCATACACAGTCAGTAATGGTCACAGGAAAGAAAATTAAAGCACACTTTTATTTTTGGCCAGTTTATCTCTTTTCTCCTAGACAACTAGCCCAGCACTGTCCATAAGAAATATAATCAGTCACAAATATGGACCATATGTAATTTGTAATTTTATAGTAACTGTATCACAAAAGGAAAATGAAACAGGTTAAGTAATTTCATTTTATTTAATCAAACTTATATGAAATATTATAATTATAACATGACCAATATGAAAAACTATTAATGAGATACTTTACATTGCTTTTTTTTGTACTAAGTCTTTGAAACCCTACATGTGTTTCATACATACAGCACTTCTCATTGTGGACTAGCCACTTGCCAGTGCTCCTTAGCATGTGTGGCTACCATATTGGATGGTCAGGTCTATCCTAGCTCTTTGGCTCTGCTGAGGCTAACTGCAGAATACTCCTACCAATAAACGTAACGAAAGCTTTCTTTTCCCAAAGCTCCATTGCTGAATGCTGACTGACATTTTAACAAAGAAAATGTCCTTATATTTAAGCATCAGAACCATTACTTTTCTAATAATGCACAACCTTTGGGTCACTTCAGGCCATTTCTCATGATTTGCATTAGGTGTTCTTTGAGACACAACATTAATCCAGTAATAATTAAAATGATATACTGTACTATTAACATTCTCAAATATTTAAAGCAAAGTGATCTATGCCTGCAGCACTGCCCAGACTGGCTAATTAAGCAGCATACAGTTGTAAATGGCTATTGTAAGTATTTCCCTGTTTAAAAATACAGCTCTGGGAAGTGCAGTTTATAGTGGCAGGGGCACTACCAGGATTGATCAGCTTTAAATAGAGGCCAATGCAGCACAATAACAAGTTTTACTTGAGGGATTGGTACCTCGTTTTGCTGCCAGAATGGGGGCTAAGACCACAAATGGGCCTCTTGTTAAGTGGCCAGCCATGGGCCAGCGTAAACCAGACACTCCGTAGCAGCTGAGATCTCAGGATGACAGTGTTCAGGGCATGGAATTATCCTATTCCTTCACATGAGTCAGTATTTGGGGAGACACAGCCAACCATCCCAACAGGAGCAACACAGGTTCCACTCCACCTAGCAACGTCTAATCTGCCGTGATCTGTCCCTGAGCCAAGGGATTTGGGTGTATAAACTATAAAATGACTTGTCTTCATTTTCCCTCTGTTCCTCTCTTTTTGCTGAAATTAGAACTGAATTGTTCCCTTCTTGTTTCAGTATTAATAATTGAAGTCAGTCACTTCTCAGGTTTTTAAAACTACCTTTTTTAGCTTTGAAGAGCAAGCAGTATTTGAGTGGCCTTAATTCCTTGGGATGAGTTAAAAATGTGGACAAAGAGGGAGTGGCAACCTCTATTGCATGTTTCACTTCCTTTCAGGACCTCACAGAGAAGACCTCAGATAAACTTTCCTAGCCCCAAGTAAACCCTGGAGTATTTCCATGTTGCAGTCACCTTGTGATGATGTTTCTGTCATCAAATTTCATTTTCCTTATGTCAGGAGTGTGTCAATGGTCTAGTTATACTTACAGCGGCTGGCACAGAGTTAGTGCTCAAGGAGTGAATGACTAAATAAATGAGTGAGTGAGAGAATGAGTAAGTCACTGTCAACTCAAAGTCAGACTTTCTGGTGATTTCTCCTGATTCTTAAATTTGAACGTTGATATTTTAACTATTATATGAAGAGAAGGTAAAGGAAGTTACCATAGAAACTAGTTTGCCCTATGTTAGTAATTGTCCTCTTTCTCCAGGTTCACAGGATTAGAGGTCAAGTGAGAATGTGTTTTCCTAGATGAAGTATGAAGTGGAATAAGAACGAAGTGCTGATATACTGGTGAAAAGATCAGATCTTTAGTTCAGAATGAAATTGTTTACAGAGACGATGTTGTTATTTGCTCAGGATAATAATTCTTCTAAGTATCTAGGCATCTAGAAATGCTATTTTTAAAATGTATATCTGGATAAATAGAAGGTTTGAGTTATTGTATTTGCTTTATGAACCATATAACTTATATCAATATTTACCTGAAGTTTCTATTTAATCTGAATGGTATAGTAGAATAATATATGCTCCATGCCAGAGCACGATTTGATAGGCAATGCATCAAGTCTAGGGTGTGTTCTTACACACAGCTCTCTAATGCCTCAACTTTCCCAAAATGAAGAGTGAGCTGGTCATCAAAGAGATGCTCCTCAGTAATTATACCAATAACACAGGATCAAACACCAACTGTATTTTAGAAATACATTCTGGATAAACCTTTTTGATCAGTGTTTCTAATTGCAATAATAGTTCACACTGTCAGAACTGTTAGGGTGGCCCCATTTAAATACCACAGGATATGGTTACATCTAGAAGGGACACCTAGAAGGGACTGTACCATATCCTGTTAGAATAGGCTTTCCCTGTCACCTAATTGGCACAGTTTAGCAACAGGGAATCACGAAGTTCCACTTGGACTTCAGCCGTCTTGACACAGATTAAGATTCCTGTGTAAAATACCACTTATATAACAGTTAACATCTGAGGAGTAAAAAGACTGAGAAATAGTATTTAGGGACGAGGGTAATGAAGAATTAAGTCATCCATTTCCTATTAAGATCTTCTTTAGGAAACTCTATTTGGATTTAAGTCAATTGTGAAAGACACATAAAACTATTTTATATGTAATAATCTCTATATCTATATATAAAATGATCATATATATAATAATACCTATATCTATATCACATATGTCCATACATGTACAGGTTTAAAACATTAAGCAAACTGTTTTTATATGAATCACTTAACCCAGTGACTAAATAAATAGTTTATATTTCAAACCATATATCATGACATCATATAGACATGAAAAATTCAAAATAAAGCAGAATGTATACATTACAGTTTCTAAACTAAGATACCTCCTGATTGGATATGTTAAAACTATGTAAGAAAGTTAATCATATTCTAACTATTATGTCACCGAATTTACGCATAATAGCATTTATTTCAACTGGTTCTAAATGGTTATTTATCTTCTCTGTACAGTTAGTTTTTACACAGGCATAAATGAAATTAACACCTGTAAAATTATGTATTCTAAGGGAAATGCCAAACTGCCACTTCTTTGGACAATAGATAAAGCTAATTTTTTAAATTATATATGTACTGCCACAGGTACAATTAGTAATGTGTATAATCACAGGAACAGGAATTTTACTTTACAATTATCTGATCATCTATATTTCTAATGATATTCAATGATCTGCAGAAATTTTTTTTCTGCATTGAGAATTTTAGCCTATAAACGTTGAAGTAAACCCACTTGGATATATATTTCTAGCCATGACTAAATGCAGTGATATATTTTGGTAAACAAAAATTCAAAATAATCATAACATCCCAGAGCCCTTACCATCAGTCTTAATAAAACATATTAATGAAAAACAGTATAGTAAATCATGAACATAAATACTGAAACCTTATTTGTAAATGGTTGCTATAAATTTAACACCATATATGGAGAGGGATATTGAAAGTAGCTTTTTTTTTATAGTAAGCATACTGCTTTCTGCAACAAGGTAAACTGAGTGTATAAATACATTAGATTAAAATCAACGCAATAGAGCAAACTCCTATGGGTGTTATACTCTCAAGTTTACACTGAAGACGAAGTATCCTTTTGAGTAATTGAACTAAAAATTCCATGGACATGGTAGATGTTTGAATATACCCAAATGATATCAAATTATAGTATTGACCCAATCCAGAATTCAGTTAACTAAATACTTTACATATGTGAGAGAAAAAACTCAAAATGTGAAGTGAATCGATTGGATGTTTTAGAAAAATGTAGATCAGAACATGGTTGCAATTGGTTATATCTTTTGGTCCTAAGACCTGGGCAGCAGCAAAGCCGTGGTGGCCATATTGCCATAGAAACAGAGGTCTCAGTATTCTTTCAGAAAACTTTTTTTGCATGCATTTCATCTCTCCATATTCAGCTGACAAATCCAAAATTAAGTCAGGAATATGAGTCATATCCTTAAATACCACCTATGTATGAGCCAGTCTTAAGAAAATGAGTCAGTTAACTTGACATTGAATAATTTTTTTCTATCAGGAGTATTTGATCTCCAACTTCTGACATCTTTTCTCAGACTTGCACAGAAAACATCAACGGTTTTAGTTCCATAAATAAGCAAAAGACAAGATAGATAAAGTAACCAGGCCCACGATGGTAAATTCTGTAATATTTAGCCACAGATGCCTGAAGGATGTGAGGCCTCTTACTGTCCTTGCATAATAGCGACTTCCTTCTCCCAGCCCCAGAGCCACTCTCAGCCTCCTTCCATCTGCAGGACTTCCCTACAAAACATACAAAATTACTAGATCAGTGGAATTTTCCATCTCTGTCTCTTCATAGTTTGCTTCTCCCCTTTATTACTTTATTCAGTTCTCCACCCAAGTCGTATAATTGTATAGGCTAGAGGTATGAAAGGAAGAATACTAAAATAATTTAACAAGAAGCATTTCTTTACACCAGATACATGTAGTGATTTTAACACGATGCTTCTCCCGATTCCCACCACAACCATGAGTGTGTTACTATGAACTGCATTTACATGTATAAATGTTGCTTCAAATAAGCACAACTTATGACACAAAATTTCATTTTGATCTTTCACATCCTTTACCACAGGGCTTGTTCTTCCTCTATTCCTGTGGCCGTGGTGATCAGAAAGTAGCTAACTGTCCCCCTGTCCCTGCCTTATACTTTTCTTCCTAGTCCCCATCCTGCTGAGGTTGGCATCTCACCCTTCAGGAAAGATCAAGCAAGGACAGAGGGAGAAGGATGGGTACAGGGGAAGAAAGCAGAAAGGTCTTATTGGATAAGAACTGTTGTATGATTGTGTTGGCTGTCACTGAACTTGGCCACATTTTGTGGGACTCTGGGGGCCAATTTTAGTTTATCCTCTACATTGTTGATTTCTCTCAGCAGTTCCCTTGATTTAGGAAAATGCACCCCTTCCTTCAGGTCACTTGACTACTCCCCCAGCATGTGGGAACATCTATCACCACTGGACACTGAGCTGACCTCCTGCATTGAACCCTAGCTTACCCCTACTACTCTGAAGTCATAACTTGAATCATCGCAGTCAATAACGTGGCCCTGATTACCTATGTTACAGAGGCCTCTCCTGAGTACACAGTCCCATGGAATCTCATGCCTACTGCTGTCACAACACTTATCACACAGCACTGTCAGTAATTGCTCTTTGCTTCTCTAGGGGGCTCCCACAAACAGAATCTAAGGTAACCCCAGCCCATCTCTTCCAGGTGAACAGCACATATCTGAGATAAGTTGTGAGGCTCACAGGATTCAAAATGCAATCCAATATTAACTTCATACTATTTTATTTATGACAGATCTACATGGTCATAAAAAGGCCACCGAAATGGTTTTCCCCACTTCTTTTCTGAAAATCCCACCTTTGTGGCCCTGAACATCACTTTGGTATGTATCATTTACTAACTGGAATCATAGCTAAAATCATTCCCTTTTAACATCCTATTATCTTTTAAAACATCATGAAAAAATTAATAAAGATTTAGCTGTTTTAAAAATGACAATATATTTTCTAACTTTTGTCTGACAAAACAGAGCTGTGGTTTTTTAATATAATTTACTCCTTGAAAATCATCACAGTTTTTCCAGTACTGTTTTTCTCTTTCAAAAAATATTTTGTGACTTGTTACATCTTCAAAGTATTTGAAACACAATAGTTCAATTTAATAACAATCTGGACAAAACAGCAGTAGGTTCTGGCATTCACAAAACGAAGAGACCATTGTCTCTTGAAAGATGTGCCACTAGCCTTGGTTATTTCCACAAAGAAGAGATTTTTCCATCAATTCAGAAAACAATAATCACAAAAGTGATTTTTTTTACAAATTGTTTTAAAGTTGGAACACATTTTCATATTTCCTAGAACTCAGTTGTAGAAAATGAGACAACTCAAACTAGTTTTGGGAAATTGATTTGGGAATATGTAAGCATTACATTGTTAATAGTGTATTATAGTTCATATGTTCAGTATTCTGAGCATGGGCGAGTAATCCATGTTTAAGTGTGTGTGCATGTGAGTGCCGGCACCTATCATGTAAAAAGCCAACATATATACTGACAGTTCATGTCAACTTAAAATGAAAAATAGAACCAAAGTATAAACAAAAGAAACATAACTACCTGAAAATTAAATAGTCAAGTAAAGCTTCAAACATAGGCAAATAACAGATGAAAATAATAAAAATAATGATTAATAATAATAAACTAAGGAAGTTAAGAGGACATAGCCAGGATCAAAAACAAGATAAACATCTCTGTGGCAAGAAAGAAAACAGAAACTTAAATAGAAAAGAAGAAGTCAAAAAAAACAAATGGAGGCAAGAGGCAGCTGGGAGCTTGTCTCTTAAAAAAAAAGGAGATTAAATGTGTTCCATTTATAATTGGCAAAAATGCTCCCCCAAATCCTTGCTAACGCCTGTCTGAAGGTACAATTTTAGAAAACCATTAACCAGGGGCACTGGTGCAGTTTGTTGTTCCAGAAACTAACTCAAGCTGCTGTCTGGTTCTCTAATTGGACATACAGGTTTTCCAGCATCACTTTGAGTCACAAAACCTGTTTCAATGATTTGGCCTGTTCTGGATTAAGTTCATGGATCTAAGCAGAGAGAGAATGGTGGAGTGGGGAGGGATTGGCACCAAGAAGTAGAGGAAAGGCTGTGGGAAACTTACACTCAAGTCTAACATATAAAACAAATTTCTAAGTTAAGAAAAGAACAAAATCACTTGAAATAAAAATTAATTATAGATTACAGTAATTGTACAGATAATTCCGACAAGTCTTTGATATATGGTTTATATGTTTAAAAAGAAAACACAGTTTTTACACAGTTTTTTAAATTATAGAACAAAAACAGGCATAAATGAAACAAGAACAGATACAATAATTATATAATTTTTTATCTTTGTTCAAGTACAGCTGTCTCCATTTTCTCCTTGCCCCACCTATTCTCACTGCCCACCTTTGATCCTACTCACTTTGGCTTTGTCCATGTGTCCTTTATACACTTGATGGCCCTTCCCCTTTTCCCCCCATCACCCCCTCCCCTCTCCACTCTGGTTACTGTCAGTTTGTTCTTATTTCAATGTCTCCAATTATATTTTGCTTGCTTGCTTGTTTTGTTGATTAGTTTCCACTTACAGGTGAGATCAAATGGTATTTGGTTTTTACCGTCTGGCTTATTTCACTTAGCATAATGTTCTCTAGATCCATCCATGCTGTTGTGAAGGGGAGGAGTTCCTTCTTTCTTTCTGCGGCATAGAATTCCATTGTGTAAAATGTACCACAGATTTTTGATGCAATAATTTACTGATGGGCACTTAGGTTGCTTCCAGCACTTGGCTGTTGTAAATTGTGCTGCTATGACCCCAATGTTTGTAATTATATAATTTTAAATATAAGAAAAATAAAAATTTAAAAAACTCAACACCAAAAACAAACAATACAATTTTAAAAAAAATAGGCAAAGGACCTGAATAGACACTTCTCCTAAGAGGACAAACAGATGGTCAATAGACCTATGAAAAAATGCTCAGCATCACTAGCCATCAAAGATATGCAAATTAAAACTGCAATGAGATACCCTCTCATACCTGTCAGAATGGCCATCATCAATAAATCAACAAACAACAAGTGCTGGTGAGGTTGTGGAGAAATGAGAACCCTTTTACACTGTTAATGGGAATGTAGATTGGTGCAGCCACTGTGGAAAACAGCATGCATATAATTTTAAAAATTAAACATGGATTTACCTTTTGACCCAGCAATCCCACTTCTGGGAATATAACCAAAAAATCCAAAACACTAATTTGAAAGAATATAAGCACCTCTATGCTGATCAGAAGATGAGTGGATAAAACAACTATGGGACATTTACACAATGGAATACTACTTGGTCATAAAAAAGAAGAAAATTTTACCCTCTGAGACAGCATGAATGGACTTGGAGAATATTATGATAAGTGAAATAAGCCAGAGGAGGACAAATACCATATGATTTTACTTATATGTAGAATCCATTCAACAAACTGAGCTAATAAGCAAAATAGAGACAGACTCATGCATGGAGAGAAGAATGACAGCTATTGAGGGGAGGAGATTAGGGGCGGAGGGATCGAGCAAAAAGGAAAAAAAGAGTCATGGACATGGACAGCAGTGTGGTGGTCGCAAGGGGTAGGGCAATATATACAGGAGTTAAATGATAATAAAAAATACAACAAAAAATTTAAAAAATAAAATAATAACAACAACTAATGGCAAGAACACAACAATCAAGTAAGGTAAGTAATACTGTCCTCAGTTAAATATGAGAAAACAAAAGTATAGTGAAGAAGTAACTTATCCAAGGTCACATAGTTAGTATATAGCAGAATAGTCTGTCCTAAAAATCATAGAATGTTTAAAGAAAAAATTTTAAATAAATGGAGTAGACTCTAGTCCGTCCACAAGGGAGATGATAATTATTGAACTATAAGGTTCTACTAAAATAATCTAAAAGAACTCAAGACAAAGAAAAGGGGGGGAAGCAATGAAGGTATGATGTAGGATTAGTTAAGTGCCAACATTTGTTGTATAAGAACAGAAGAAAATAATATACAATATGTTGGAGAAGCAGTATTTTCCAAAATGGCTCTTGGTCTGGCTTTTAAATTTAATTTTAATAAAGCAAATATTAATTGTAAAAATCAAAGCATCTGCAAATAGTTTTTTACATGAATGACCATTGCTTTAAAAATTGTTATATTTATTTTTCCAACTTTATTGATATGTAATTGACAAATAACATTTTTTAAGTTTAAGGTACACAACACGATGTTGCAAAACAACTACCACAGGTGGTTTAGTTATCACCTCTATCACCTCACATCACCATTGACTTCTTTTTAGTATTTAAGAAATACATAGTCTTCCAAACAAAATAAAGTGTACTTTATAAGTACCCAACAGAATATAAATAAATAAATCCACATATAAACACATTGTAGCAAAAGTGCAGAACATAAGGGGGGGAAAGTAAATCATCTGAAGCAGTCAAGTAGAAATGCATTACCTAGTGTGAAGACAACTAGAAACAGAATCATTCTTCTTAGCAACCAAAATCCCCAGAAATTAAGGAGTAATATCTTTAAAGTTTGCATGAAAAACATATGAATTACCTCTTAATGTAGAAAGCTATTTTAGCTGAATATCATACAAACCCAAGAGCAAGATTTTCTGTTTCTTCCCGAGTACTTTTCTTCTCCTTTTCTTCCTGAAAATATCAATCCTAAAGCCAATTAGATAGGGCTGAGCAACACTAATGTCCATGCTCGGCAATGGGGTGTGGGACAGAGAATGGGGGTGTCAGAGTCAGAGGAGAATGAGGAAAGAAGAGGCATAGGGCAGGGAAAGGGTAGTGAGCAGCTCCGGAATAAGGTACCAGCACCCTGGAGGGTGAGAAGACTCAAGCAGAGTAAGGAGTGTGCCACCTGGAGAAGTGAGCTTGCCAGGGGTTTCAGTAGAGTGTGCTGAGGATGGTGTCTGCCTTGACGACTATGGGGGATTGGTAATATTCAATGGAATTGATCAAATAAGTAAACTTATTAATTCTAATGGGAGTTATGTTTCTTACTATTAGAAAACAGTTATAAACATGGAAAAAGGAGGCATGGATAAACCTCACTGTTTTGGCTTTAAAAGGGAGCTATATATATGGTTTTCTAGATAGACTGATAAAGATAATATTTTTATTAGGGTCTGATCAGAGAAACAGAAGTACTATGAATAATATATACTAGGAGTGTCTTGCAGAGATTAAAGCTCATACACTCAGGACATTTAGTTGTGCAGTTTACATACGGCTATTGCTTCTGCCCCTGATGCTGAGCCAGAAATGAGCAGAGCAGGCAGTCAGGAAAGGACTTGGCTGTGAGGCAGGGAGGCCAGGACAGTGGAAGCCATGAAGACGAGTCCATGCCTGCCTTTCACTGTCTACAAAACTGAGAACACAGTTATCTGCAGGACGAGAGGATGCCTTTCAACATTGAACTAACATAACATGTACCCAGCATAGCTCCAGCAGGAATAGGAAGAGCTGTGGATTCTGATGCCAGCTAATGTCAACCAAATTGGAAAACAGGTTTTAGAAGTGGCCACAGAGAAATGTGAGTGAGATCTGAAAGGCACAGAGGAAGTGGTAGCCATGTTTACAGTTGGAAGCCAGTGTAGTGTCAAATGCTGTGCTAGTTAATGAACTTTCTCAACCTGCTTCCTCGTCTGGTTAGCATGAGCTAGCATCAGAATCCCCAGCTCCTCCTACTTCTGCTGGAACTGTGCCAGCTCGACACAACCAAACAGGGAAAGAAATTCTGTGAATCAAAGTTCAAGTGAGCTAAGGTGAAACCATACAAAGCCATCACAATCATACACACACACACACACACACACACACACACACACACAAATAACAGTGTCACCTTATATGGAGAAACTTGGCAAATATCACTTTAATCAAGTTAACAATTGTATACCACACAGAAATCTCTAAGACATATGCCAGGGACCGCACATTTTTGGGCAAACTGCACATTATTTAAATCATCATAACTACAGATCATAATGAACTTTAGGTGTTGTTTTTCAATAATTATAACATTTTTATTTACAAAAACAATTAAACAACTAATTAAATAATTAAAGTCCCTAGTATTTTTTTAATGTATAGTACTGAGTAGAACATTTTCCTCTATGAAGAGGGACCAAACAAAATTTACATTTAGTATCTAGATTCGCTCCTTTTTCCATGGGCAGCACAAACTCTGCAGGCTCTCCTACGAAATTTTTTCTTTCCACTCACTGGAATGCATGTAGGTTCATGCTGCTTCATATCACCTGACAACCTTTCGGGTGGATCTTTACGAGGTGCTCTCCTTCCTCTCCAGGGGAAGGGCTGGACAGATTTGTCTCTGGTTCCAGAGAGCCTTCATTATTGTCATCCCTTATCCAGTCTCTCACCACCCCACGGATAGCAGAAACTGTTCTTCGTTTCCTCTTGCCCTTTGCTGATAGTTTCTATTTCCTTTTTCATGTTGATATAGTTTGCAGTGAGCTCACTGTAGCTTCCCTGTAGTTTCTGGTAGCTCATTGTGAGCTCATTGAGCTTCCTGACAATCATTGCTTTGAACTCAGTATCTGATAGTTGAGTTGCCTCTATTTCATTTAGCATTCTTTCTGAGGCTTCCTCCTTTCCTTTCATTTGGGAATTGCTTCTTTGTCCTCCCATTATTTGTGAGACTCTTCTGATAGCAAAAACTGTTTATACTTCATTTTTGCTTGTGGATTGAGGCGCACGAAACACTAGAAAACTCGTGAGCGGTCCTTAAGTTGTTAATATCCTGAACATCAGTAAGGAGATAAATTGAGATTGGGTGCCTCCTGATAGGATGTAATGAGCAGTATCTCTACTGAAATCTTCCTGTCAAGGATTTGTAATCTGAATTGTGGGGCAATATCAGACAATTCCAAATTAAGGGACATTCTTCAAAATAATTGGCCCATAAGATTAAAAAGTGTGAAGGATATAAAAATCAAGGGAAGAGTCAGAAACTGTTTCTGACTGAGAAAGACTTGAAATATATCACAATGAAATGCAGCTCATGATTTGGAACTGGATTTTTTGCTACAAAAGACATTTTGCAACAATTGGGAACACCTGAATGGGGTAGAGATTTAGAATGGTAATATATCAATGTTAATTTTCTGATTTTGATAATGGTGTTATGATCATGTAGAAAAATGCCTGTCTATAGGAATATACACTAGAATCTTATGGCAATACACTCTCAAATGGCATTCTAGTGTTGCAACTTTTTGACAAATTCAAGATTATTTCCAAATTAAATCAATTTAAGGGGTAAAAGCAAAGTACTAATAACAATAGTAAATATCTATTCCATGTTTGTCATGTTCCAGACACTGACCTAAGCCCTTTATATGTATTCCATTATTTTATTTTTTACAATCTTTATGGCCTAGAAACAATTGTTTTACTCTTTTACACTAAGATACCAAATGTTAGGTAATTTCTCAGTGTCACATAGCAATGACTACTTAGTCAAATCTGAACCCAGTTTGTCACCAGAGTCTGCACTTTCAATCACTCACAAATTGCATGTTTTTCATGTAAAATGATTGAGAGGGATGACCTCAACTGTGTCCTCAATGAAGAATGCATTTCAGTGGGGTGGTATGATAACAGAAACAATAATAAATATAGAAACTGATAGAACAGACTGATTGACATAATTACTGTGCACTGTGAGAGAAAAAATTAAAGAAAAACTAAATAACAAGACTTAGATTTTGAAGGTTTTCAAAGTATGATCGAAGAGTACTAAGGTTTTTCTGATGTCAAGAATGGAAAAAATACTGAAAACACAAACATAGAAAAATTGATGCTAAGGCATGAATATTAAAAAAACTAATTAACTTTAAAAATAAAAAATACAATCTATAGCTTTGGGAATGCCAACTGGAGAAAAATATTAAAAATTTACCAATGTGAAAAAGGATATCAATAACAAAACTAATACAAATGATAAAAATAAGTCCAAATATATTTATCATCCAATAACTTTAAATAAGTTAAACTCAGTTAACAATAAATGTTCTATAATGGATTTAAAAATCTAGTCTGTATTCTGTTTACAAGGGATACTATTACATAATAAACATACTTCAAGTTTGAATGTAAGGGAATAAAAAGAGAAACACCAAACAAAAGATAGATGGTAATGCAAAATTATTACAAGAAAATGAAATTGAAGGAAAGAGATTTGATAGTCACACAAAAACTAGGTAACTATAAAAACAGCAATCTACCCATAAATTGTACTAGTCATAATCTAGTAAGCATATACAAATACATCTTTAAAATGTAGGGAAAAAGTGACCAAATATCTAAATTCTCAATTAAAGTGAGAGAAATGTTAACACACATCTCTCAGAAATTATAGTCTAAGTAGATTTAAAAATGGTACAGAAACATGAAATATGAGCATAAATGCATTCAATCATATATATGACACATATTGTGTGTATATGTATATATCAAGTAAATATAAGATATTTATTCCTTTCAAGCGCATATAAAACAGATATGAAATTATTAGTTATTAAGCCACAATAAAGTATTTTTTTAATTTTTATGGAATTATTTTTCTACTATAATTGAAATACAATATTCTATTAGTTTCATGTGTACAACATAGTGATTAAATATTTATACACCTTAAGAAATGGTCACCCCAACACATCTAGTGCCCACCTGACATACAGTGGGGTCTGGGACATTGTGAATTATTATCATAGAAGGACATTAATGTGGTTTGTTTAAAAACAAAAGTTTAAAGATAGTGTAATGCTGATGATGTTAAGTTTTCAAATGCACTTCTTATTAACTTATAGGTTAAGGTGGAAATGTTGGGAATGCAATATATTTTGAGCTAAACAACAATGAAAGTGAAATATAACAAAGCTTAGATATCAGTGAAAGTGCAGCTTAGGATTTATTGTATATCTTGAACATCATTTAAAAAATTGAGAAAATTATGTGTTTAAAATGCTGTGAATGAAGAAAGTAAACTATGGACATAAAGTGAGGAGAAAGAACCAAATAAAAACAGGTAAGTTTTAAAGTTAACAAAAAATAAAAACTACAACAGGTTCTACATAAAGATATTTCTAAAAGTAATAAAGTAGACAAATTTCAAGCAAAACTAACAAAAGTGAAACGTCTCAAGTACACAATATTAGTACAACATAAAAGGTAATGGTAACAATAGATTCAGTAATTTTAAACAGTATGACAATACATATAACTTTGAAGCTAAATTGGACAAGGTCAGTCAAAGAAATATAGAGAAACCACTCTCTTATATGAAGACATAAGCAGAAATCCTAAATAAAATATTAGCAAATCAAAGTCAGCAATGTTTAAAATAAAAGTATTGTAATTAAATAAGGTTTATATCCAATATGAAATGATAATTAACTTCTGAGAATCTATGTTAATATAGCATATTAACAAAATTAAGGAGGAAGAATCAGAATCATCTCAAAGATGTAGGAACACATTTATTCATGTAAAAGATGCTTTAAATTTATGAAGTGAAAGGAACTTCTTGTTTTTCATTTTATTTATATTTTTTTAGAGAGGGAATGGAGGGAGAAAGAGAGAGAGAAACATCAATGTGCTGTTGCTGGGGGCCATGGCCTGCAACCCAGGCATGTGCCCTGACTGGGAATCGAACCTGCAATGCTTTGGTTTGCAGCCTGCACTCAATCCACTGAGCTACACCAACCAGGGCAGGAACTTCTTAAATAATAAAAAAATTATCTGCATAAACTACAACAAGAAAATGCTTACTGCAGACACTTTGGAAACATGCCTACTAAAGAGGAGTTATAGGATTCTTCTATTTACACTTGTGTTGGAGGTGTTAATCAACACACTGAGAGACAAAAAAAAAAAAAGAATAAGCCCTAGCCGTAGTGGCTCAGTTGGTTGGAGCATTGACCCTTAACCAAAAGGTGGTGGGTTCAATTCCCAGTCAGGGCACATACCTAGGTGGCAGGTTATACCCTGTTATGGGTGCTGATGGGAGGCAACCAATCAATGCTTCTTTCTTACATGGATGCTTCCCTCTTTCCTTTCTTCTCTCTAAAAAG
>PVIA01013044.1:0-34374 GCA_004024845.1 Tonatia bakeri | reverse complement strand
GTCGGCAAAACCAGAAACAGCTGCAGCTTGCTGAGACTGTTTAGGTAGATGACTTTCTGGCAACTTTTGCTGGTAGAAAGGACTGGGCTGCTCTCTATGTGAATAAGAAGTAGAGGACACTGTTGGTGTCCCTGTTTTCTGCTCAGTGGATCCAGGAGCAGCTGAAACTTTCAGAGCCTGTTCAGGTAGATGACTTCTTAGCAATGTCTGTGGCTGGAAAATAAAGGGTGTCTCTCCATGTGAGAAAGAAGTAGAGGTTTCTGTTGGTACCCCAGTCTTCTGGTCAGTGAATATAGAAACAGCTGCAGCTTGCTGAGACTGTTCAGGTAGATGACTCTCTGGCAATGTCTGTCGAAAGAAAATATGGGGCTTCTCTGTATGTGAATATAAAGTAGATGATACTGTTGGTATCACAGCTCCTTGATCAGCTGGTCCGGCAGTGGCTGAAACTTTTGGAGCCTGTTCAGTTAGACGACTGTCTGGCAGTTGTTGCTGAGAGAAAACAATGTGCTTCTGTCCGTGTGAAAAGGAACTAGAAGGTACTGTTGTTTTCTCACTCTTCTGGTCAGCAGGACCAAGAACAGCTGAAAGTTTTGGAGCCTCTTCAGTTTGATCACTATCTGTCAATGCCTGTTGGTAGAAGATACTGTGCTTCTCTCCAAGTAAGGAGGAACTTGGAGGTATTGTAGATGGGCTGGTCTTCTGGTCAGTAGGTCCAGGAACACCTGAAACTGTTAGAGTCCCTTCAGTTTGATTGTCTCTCAAGGGCTGTGGGTAGAAAATTCTGGGCTTCTCTCTTAATGAATAGGAACTAGAGGGTAGTGTTGATATCCCAGCCTTCTGGCCAGATAGTTCAGGAACAGCTAAAACTTTTAGTGCCTCTTCAGTTACATGGCCATCTGCCAGTATCTGTTTAAAACTGTCAGTATTTAGATGAAGAGTATTCTCCACAGAAGATCTTACAACCAACTGAGGAAAGTCCTCAGGGGTCAAGGGTAAATAAGATCCAATATCTGAATCTCCAGAAGTGGTAGTGGTGCCTGCCTTCAAGTTGGATTGAGTAATTTCAGTTATGCTTCCTTCAGAAATATCTCCTAAAAAAAATGAAATTACTTAATACTGATGATAGTATATGTTTTTTGAATTAAAAAATATTTCTTATATTCACTAAAAGAAATGAAGCATTCCCTCCTTGGGACTTTACACTCTAGAAAGGAATCCTACAGAAATAGTCATCAAAGGAGACAAATATTTACACTCAAAGATATTTATTACAAAGTCTCTTAAAGCAGCAATCTAATGTATACATAATTTAAATACTTAACTACAGAACAAAAGATTAAAAACAGCAGTATAGGCCCTGGTCAGGTAGCTAATTTGGTTACTGCATTGTCCAAGTATGACAAGGTTGTGGTTCAATCCCCATCAGGGAACATATAAGACTCTTCCTCTCTCTCTCTTTAAAATCAGTAAATAAAAAAATAAAATTTAAAAATAGCAGTACAGTCATTTCATAAAATATTATGAAAATCTTTAGGTAATTTTTAAAGAATTTTCAACATGGTATGAAAATGCTGTCTACTTTGGGATTTGATTTCACACTGCTTATAAGCTAACATGGTACGCTGTAACTGTGTCACATATGCTGGCTTAAGAATGACACTCCTCAACCGAGACAAAATATTTAATTCCATGGAAACAGCAAAGGATCATCAGCTTATTTTCACGGGTTGCCTTTCTTTCAAGTAATACAAGGGCAATGCAATATGGCCCAGATGGATGCTATGCTAATAAGTGCACCCATAATAAGATATACATTTTTAACTGTCTGAAACTATAAATCCTCTAAAAAGTTTTTAACTACATGAAACTGTAAATCCTCTAAAAGAAACTATAAATCTTGTTGAACTTAATTCTATATGGCATATACAGTCAGAATTATATTGCAGAAATATAAGTTCTGAGTGGGAAGGGGACGCAAAACTATAAGTAGTACTAACTGAACTTACTATAACAACAGAAATGTTCTGTCTATATTGTCAAACAAAGTATCTCTAAATAAAAAACAGTTCTAAGTGGCAGTGGAAAGTAAATGACTGCAATGGCAATGACAAGATCTTAGAAATAATGCATTCATTCATTTGTTCATTTAAAAAAAAACCACTAATGTTTACTATGGGCCAGTCACTGTTACAGATGTAGAAAGTAGGAGAGATAAATATACAGAAAGCTTATAATCTAATTCTGTCTCACAAAGCTTTTATATTTATACAAAGAAACAGACAAAAAGTAAATTGGTAAAACATGTTATATACAGCAAATATTATCTATACTTTGCAGATAGAAAAATTGAGTTTCAAAGGTAACAATGTAACAGTGCTACTCAATGTAAAGATCCTGTTAGATTCTGATTCAGTAGGTCCGGAGTGGGATCTCAAATTATGAATTTCTAATAAGTTCCTAGGTAGTGAGTGCCAATACTTTTGGTCCACAGACCACATTTCAAGTAATAAATATTTTCCTAGAGTTGTACAGTAAGTAAATAACAAAAACTGGCATTTTAGTTTTCTAATTCTAATGGATAATTCTAAACTCTTTTCACAGTAGACTGCCATTCTAAACCCACTGGTGAGCTTCAAAAAGGTAGCTGAAAATAGACTAAAAAGAAAAATAGAACAATAAAAAAAAAGCCCAAAGGTACCAGAAGGAAGGGAATAACAAAGGTAAGAGCAGAAATAAATGCTTAAAAAAGACTGAAAAGGTCAACAAAACTAAGGTGTAATTCTTTCAAAAGACAAATAAAATGGACAAACCTTTGGCTAGGCTCACCAAAAAGAAAAAGACAGGACTCAATTAAAATCAGAAATAAAAGAGGAAGGACATCCAAGATGATGGCAAGAGTTAGGTGGAAAGTATATACCTTCTCCAAGTATCAAACTAAAATTACAACGAAAATGTAGAAATGTATTCAGGTATCAACCTGAATAACCAACTGAAGACTAGTTGAAGAGAAGTCTTATAACCAAAGATTTACAGAAAAAGCCACACTGAAATTGGTAGGAAGGGCAGAGGTGCAAAAAGGGCTGGCCCTGCTTCCAGGTGAACCAGCTGAGATTCCAGAGGGATAACTCAGCTGCAAAGGTTCACCCTTGAGGAGTGTGGAACTGAGATTCCAGACCAAGCTCACCAGCCCAGAGCACCACAGCCAGGAAGAAGCACCCACATAACATCTGGCTGTGAAAATTCACCATGGAGAGAAAGCAGTCTGCTGGAGACACAGAAGCCCTACTAAAAAGACAAAGCACAAAATCTCTTTTGCATTCACTCATCCTAGGCTTTGGCAGAGGGAGGGCTGAACAGACCAGAGTTGCACAAGAAGACACTGGGGGTTGTGGTTCTGGGAAGAGAGCTGACGGCACAGGAGCCAAAATCCCTATGCTGACTGAGTGCCTGTGCTAAGTTCCTCTTCCACATCACAGACATCTTTCTTAGATGGAACACTCCCCTCTATAAGGCATCAACTTAGGGGGATGCAAAAGCCCTACCCTCTGGACTCCCTGTTCCTCCACCCTGCTCCTCCGTTTGCTGAGTCAGCCGTCTGGGCCAGAGCCTAAATGTCTGGGCAGAGTCAGGGGATGTCAGTGACTGAGCTGTGTGGCTTTGGGACAGAGGCCATTCCTCCAACATTTCTGTGAATGACACCGATGCCTTCCCCTCACAGGAGATTTGCTAGACCTACCCTCTGGTCTCCCAGTGGCCCCGTCCTGGGGAATGCCTGCTCCTCAGGAAGTCTGGGGAGAATTTGAGATTGACTTAGTTGTCTGGCTCTGGAGCAGGGTCACTCCCCACTCATTCCCCCACAAGACTGACCAGTGCCTCCTTCATGGAAGATCCTCTAGTCCCACCCTCCTGAATCCTGGTAGCCCTGTTTTGTTAAGCTCTGGCTCCTGGAATAATTTGGGACAGACTGAGTCATGTGGCTCTAGCATAAGGGGACATTTTTCCCTTGCCTGTCACACTGGTACAGAGCCTTCCATTTACATGGCCAAATCTTGGTCTGTTTGGGCCTGATAAACTGCTGGACTCACCCTGATGATTCCCTGAGACTACAACTCACCAAATAGGTCTGCAGGCACTGGGATTGGGGTGTGTGGCTAGACCTGGTATACCCTGGGACTTCTACTGAGTAGCCTCAGACTCATTACTAGCATTAAGTTTGAACTGGTATCAGTCTAGTGAACAACATTCACCCCTACTTGGTGACTCACTGGGAACCAACCTCAAGCTATGTGAGTACCACCAGAGGCTCTTTCAGTGACTGAGCCAAAAAGGCAGCCAACAGGCAAAGGAATGACAAGGCAGATCATAGAGTGCCTTGGGCCTTTTGCTGACCTGTCCCCAGGCTTGGTACTGGTGGAAGGCTGGTCTTGGTGTAGTTTGCCCTTCCTATGCACACCAAAGCCCAGCAGAGGCAGCCACAACTGTGGATAGCTTTATAGCTTGAAACAGGTTGATCAGGGCCAGTCACATGCTATGTCTAAGAATGACCTAAACCAGAGTGCCTCCCAAGAGGCCTGGGAAGAGACACACCCAGTGGCCAGCTACAGAAAACATCAGAACAGAATCCAATTAGCTTAACAAGTAGCATATCCAAAAAGAGATCTCGGCAAGTACTGGACCCTGCTGAGGTGAATTCTACTCTGTGTAGTCAGCATCTGTGCAGTAACTCCTACACTTAGTCTGGGTCAATCCTCACAGTCAGCCACTATGAGGGATGACTTCATGCATGAGCAGGCCAAATGCAATTAAGACTCAATTACAACAGGAGGGCTTGCCACACAAGACACATTCTTGGAGCATTCGACTTAGGTGGTCAAGCAGATTGTATTACTGGGTCTCATAAGACACCTACTACATAAAGCCACCCTACCAAGACTGGGAGACATAAAGACCTACCTAGTATATAGAAATAAACACCAAGAAGAGGAGGCCATAAAAAGGAAAAAATGAAACATGCCCCAAATGAAAGAAGAGGAGAAATCTCCAGAAAAAGAGCTAAATGAAATAGCAGCAAGCAATTGGGAATTGCTAATTGATAAATATACAGTTCAAATAAATGGTTATAAGGATGCTCAAAGAATGTAGTGAGAACTTCAAGGAATAGTGAGAACTTCAACAGCCTGAAAAAGGATACAGAAACCATAAAAAAACAAAACAAAATAAAACTCAGTCAGAAAAGAATACATTAAAAGGAGTAAACAGTAGATTGGATGAGCAGCACATCAAACCAGTGATTTGGAGAACAAGCAGCAAACAACAAATTGGAGCAGCAAAGAAATAGAAATAGAAACAGAAATATAAACAAAATGAGCATAGTTTAAGGGACCTTTGAAATAATATGAAGTATATAATACAGTCATAATAGGGGATTTTAACCCTCACTGACGAATGGATAGATCTTCCAAACAGAAAATCAATAAGGAAACAGCACCCTTAAATGAAATACCAGATCCCATGAATTTAATTGGTATTTTCAGAGCATTTCACCTCAAACTAGCAGAATATACAGCCTTTCCAAGCACACATATAACATTTTCTAGGATAGACCACATGTTAGGACACAAAATAAGTCTCAATAAGTTTGACAAGACTAAAATCATATCAAGCATCTTCTCTGACCATAATGGAAACTAGAAATCAATCATAAGAAAGAATGAAAAAATACACAAATATGTGGAAGCTAAATAACATGTTATCAAACAGTGAATGTGTTAACAGTGAGATTAAGAAAGAAATCCAATACCTTGAAAAGCATGAAAATAACAACACAACAACCCCAAAATCTATGGGACACAGAAAAGTAGTCCAAAGAGCATTATTCATAGCATTACAGGCCAAAGTTAAGAAATAAAAAAAACTCAAATAACCTAAATTTACACTTAAAGGAACTAGAAAAAGAACTATAAACAAAGCCCAAGGTGAGTAAAAATAATAATACTAATAATAATAAACATCAGAGCAGAAATAAATGAAATAGTATCTCAAGAAAAAAAAAAACACACACAGTACAAAAGCTCAATAAAACCAAGAGCTGGTTCTTTAAAAAGATAAACAAGATTGACGAAGCTTTTGCCCTGGCTGGTGTGGCTTAGTGGATTGAGTGCCAGCCTGAGAACCAAAGGGTCACTGGTTCCATTCCCAGTGAAGGCACATACCTGGGTTGCAGGCCAGGTCCCCAGTAGGGGGCGCACAAGAAGCAACCAACCATACATGGATGTTTCTCTCTCCCTTTCCCTAAAAATAAATAAATAAAATCTTTAAAAAAAAACAACAACTTTAACCAGAGTCATTAAAAAGAGATAAAACCAAAATAAAATCAGGAATAAAAGGAGAAATAACAACTGACGCTGCAGAAATAAATATATAAGTTTATAAGAAAATATTACACACAACTATATGCCCACAAATTGGACATTCTAGACAAAATGGATAAAGTCCTAGAAACATACAATCTTCCAAAAGTGAATCAGGAAGAATCAAAAATCTGAATAGACATGTTACAACTAATGAAATTGAAGCAGTAATCAAAAAACTCCAAAAAAACAAAAGTCCTGGACTGGATGGTTTCACAGGTGAATATTACCAAGCATTCAAAGAAGAACTAACACCTATTCTTCGCAAACTATTCAAGTGGGTTTTATTCTGTGAATGCAAGGTTGGTACAACATCTGGAAATCAATAAATGTGAAACAACACTAAACAAAATGGAAATTAAAAATCACATGGTCATATCACTAAAAGCGGAAAAAAGCATTCATTAAAATCCAGCACCCATTTATCATAAAAGTTCTCAGCAAAGTGGGAACAGAAAGAACATATCTCAACATAATAAATGTCATATAAGACAAACCCACAGCCAATATTATACTCAAAGAGCAAAAATTAAAAACTTTTCTGCTAAGATTAAAAACAAGTCAGGGATTCCAACTTTTACCACACTCATTCAACATGGTATTGGAAGACAGCCACAAGCACCCAAATAAGAAATAAAAAGCATCCAATTTGGAAAGGAAGAAGTAAAACTGTTGTTATTTGCAGATGACATGATACTATAAATAAAGAACAGTAAA
Organism: Tonatia bakeri; assembly: GCA_004024845.1. NCBI lineage: Eukaryota > Metazoa > Chordata > Mammalia > Chiroptera > Phyllostomidae > Tonatia > Tonatia bakeri. The sequence continues at coordinate 27,244 of PVIA01013044.1, read as the reverse complement.
GATTCATGAATGGGCAATCTTTTAGTGTTTCTCTCTCATATCAATGTTTCTCTCCCTCTCTTGCTCCCCTTCTTTTGCCTATCTCTTAAAAAAAATTTCAATAAGCCTATCCCCTGGTGAAGATAGAGAGAAACTAGACCACCTTCTTAAACCATACACAAGAATAAATTCAAAACGGAATAAAGACTTAAATGTAAGACTCGAAACTATAAAAATCCTAGGAGAAAACATAGGCAGTAAAATCTCAAATATTTATCATAGCAGTGTTTTTTCTGATGTATCTCCACTGTCAAGAGAAACAAATAAAAAAAAATAAACAAGTACAACTACATCAAACTAAAAAGGTTTTGCATAGCAAAGGAAAACATCAGCAAAATAGAAAGACCCTTGACTTTGGGTGGTAAACACACAATACAATATAGAGATGATGTATTACATCCCAATTCTCACTGAATGGGAGAACACATTTGTCAATAATACATTTGATAAGGCATTATTATCCGAAATTTGTAAAGAACATATTCAACTAAGCACCAAAAAACCACAAACAACTCAATTAAAAAACAGGCAAAGGACCTAACAGACACTTCTCCAAAGAGAACATATAGATGGACAATGGACATATGAAAAGATGCTCAGCATCAATAATCATTACACAAATTTAATTTAAAACCACAGTGAGCCCTGGGTGATGTGGCTCAGTGGATTAAAAGCTGGTCTGTGAACCTAACAGTCGCTAGTCCCATTCCCAGTCAGGGCACACACCTGGGTTGCAGGCCAATTCCCAGTTGGGCATGTGTGAGAAGCAATCAATCTATGTATCTCTCACACATTGTATCTCTCTCACACACTGATATTTCTCTCCCTCTCTTTCTCTAAAGTAAATAAATAAAATCTTAAAAAAAAAACCCACAATAACATATCACAGCACACTGGTCAGAATGGCTATCAACAAAGAAGTACTGGAGAACCCTTTTGCACTGCTGGTGGGAATGCAGATTGGTGCAGCCACTGTGGAAAGCAGCATGGAGATACCTCAAAAAATTAAAAATTGAACTGCCTTATGATCCAGTGATTCACTTCTAAAAATATATCCATAAAATCCGGAACGTTAATACAAAGAAATCTATGAACCCACGTTCATTGCAGCATTATTTAAATGAGCCCAGATTTAGAAGCTGCCCAAATGTCCATTACTAAATGAATGGATTAAAAAAAAAAAAACCTGTGGTACATTTACAGAATGAAATACCACTTAGACATAAAAAACAAAAAAATTAAAAAGGAAATGTTATCTTTATGTGACAGCATGGATGAACCTGGATGGTATTGTGCTAAATTAAATAAGCTAGTCAGATAAAGACGAATATCCTATATAGATTTCACTTACATGTGAAATCTAATGAACAAAATAAATTAAAAAACAAAATAGAAACAGACTCATAGATACTGACAAATGACCGACAGTTGTCAGAGGAAAGGCAGCTAGCTGAATGGCTAGGTGAAAAAGGTGAAAGGACTAAGCAAAAAAAAATTTGTAGACACAGAAAACAGTATGGTGATTGTGAGAGGGAAAAGGGAGTCGGATGAGATAGAAGAAGGCAAAGGGGAATGTTGGGGGCCACCCTGCCCGGTCTCAGGAAGCTGTGACCCCCTGTGACTTAGGCTGAGTGAGAGACCTCCGGATCAGGAGCCACTAAGGAGACAAAACTTATTCCCCTGGCATGAACGCTACCTGTTCTGTCCCTGGCCTTTAATGCTAGATCAGTTTCCAATGACGGGTAAGACTTCTCAGGGAGAAGTGACCTAAGCCAGGAGCTGATCTGGTATAGGCCTCTGTGGAATAAGACTCACGAGACTGTGGAAATAAATGAAGGGGCTGTGGAAAGGAAGGGGTGATCGGCATCTACCCCTGCCCCCTCTTAGACTGAGTCTTTGTACTCAGATGTGAGAAATCCAAGTCTCCTTGCTCCTCTGTCTCCAGCCAAAGGAAGGGGCAGCTCAGACCGGAGACGGCAGACTCCCGGGATAATCAGGCCTGGGACAAAGAAATATGCAAGATCCCGTGAGATCTGTTTGCTGGAGGATGTTATTAACTTGGAATTTGAAGGCACAGTCAGAAAACCTTTGAAACCTGCAGTCTTTTCATATGATAAAACTCCAATCTCTGCCCGGAATCACAACAGAAACTCTGTTAGCATCTTTGTAAGATACGTGTTCCCCTTAATCCCTTCTGCCAGACTATGAATCCACAAACTGTGTCTACTTTCTCAATAAAAACCCACTGGAGGAAAGAAAAGAGGGTCACCGACTTGGAGGGTGGCCACTCTGTTTCTGGACTTCCCTATAGAAAACTGTTTCTGTGTATGATTATTTCTATAGTGGGTTTTTTGCGTGTTTTAAGCGAGGTTTGAAAATTGCTACAGGGGAACCCTGAATGGTGTGGCTCAGTGGGTTGGGCTTCATCCCACAGACCAAAACATAGCCAGTTCAACTTCCCGACAGGGCATATTCCTGGGTTATGGGCCAGGCCCCTAGCTGGGGGCACTCCAGAGGTAACCAGTCAATGTTGCTCTCACACATCGATGTTTTTCTCCCTCTCTTTCTCCTTCCCTTCCCCTCTCTCTAAAGATAAATAAATGAAAACTTAGTAAATGTTTAAAATTTTTTAAAAAGAAGAGAGTAAAGGGAGGATAAATGGTGATGAAAGGATACTTGACTTTGGGTGGTAAACACACAATACAATATAGAGATGATGTATTACAGCACCGTACACTTGAAACTGATATAATTTTATTAACAAATGTCATCCCAATAAATTCAACAAAAATTGTTTCAAAAGAAATAAAAGAGGAGACTACAACTAATACCATAGAATTACAAAAAATTATCAGGCTGCTATAAACAATTCTACACCAACAAATTTTACAACACGAAAGAAATGAACAAAGTCCTAGAAACATACAACCTACAAAGAATGAGTCATGAAGAAATAGAACATTTCTATTGTTCCACTTGTTAGGAGGTATCAGTAACCTAATACCTCCTAACAAACAAATGTTCAGGACCAAATAACTTCATTGGTGAATTGTACTGAATATGCAAAAAATTAATACAATCTTTTTCAACCTATTCTAAAGAAGAGAAGCAAACAATTCTGAATTCATTTTACAAGGCCAGCATAACCCTGATACCAAAACCAGAAAAAGATGCCACAAGAAAAGAAAATTAAAGGCCAATATCCCTGATGAACAAAAATGCAAAAGTCCTTCAACAAAAATATCAGCAAACCAAAATCAACAATACAATAAAGGATCCTCTACCATGACCAAGTGGGATTGATCCCAGGGACACAAGGACAGTTCAACATCTGCAAATCAATAAATGTAATAGAAAACATTAACAAAATGAAGTTTAAAAATCGTATGATCATCTCAGTAGATATAAAAAAAGCATATGACAAAATTCTACACCCATTTATAACAAAAATGTTCAACAGAGGGGGCACAAAGGGAATTATCTCAACATAAGGTAGGCCATATATGACAAGCCAACAGCTAATATCATATCCAATGGTGAAAAGGTAAAAGCTTTTTTTCTAATAACAGGAACTAAACAAGGATGCCCACTCTCACACATTCTTAGCACTTTTATTGAACATAAAACTGGAAGCCCTAACCGGAACAATCAGGCAAGAAAAAAATAAAATAAAAAGCATCCAAATTGGAAAGAAAGAGTAAATGTGTTTTATTTGCAGATGACATGATACAGAAAGCCCTAAAGTCTCTGCCAAAAAACTTAAAGTAAATGAATTCAATAAAGTTGCAGGGTACAAAAATCAACACACAAAAATCAGTTGTATTTCTATACACTAATAATGTGCTATCAAAAAAAAAGAAAGAAAGAAAGAAAGAAATTCAGCTCTGATTGGTGTAACTCAATTGGTTGGACGTCATCCCACAAAGCAAAAAGTCGCTGGTTCAATATCCAGTCAGGGTGCATTAGAGAGGCAACCCATTGATGTTTCTCTCTCACATCAATGTTTCTCTCCCTTTCATTCTCCTTTCCTTCCCCTCTCTCTAAAACCAAATAAATAAAATCATAAAAAATGAAATTCATTTACAATTAAAAAGAGTAAAATATCTAGGAATAAATTTAATCAAAAAAGGTGAAAGATCTGTACACTGAAAACTACTAGACACTGATAAAAGAAGTTGGAAGATACATATAAATGGAAAGATATTCTGTGCTCACAGATTGGAAGAATTAATATTGTTAAAACGTTCTTACTACTAACAGCAATCTAAAGATTCAATGCAATCCCTATCAAAATTCCAATGACATTTTTCACAGAAATAAAACAAAAAGTTCCTAAATTTGTATGAAACTTGAAGGACTCCAAATAGCCAAAGCACTATTGAAAAAGAAGAACAAAGCTGGAGGCATCATGCTCCCTAATTTCAAACTATACTATAAAACTACAGTAAACTAACTACTGTGGTACTGACACAAAAACAGACTCATAGATTAATGGAACAGAATAAAGAGCTCAGAAATAAACTCACGCATATATGGTCAATTAATTTACAACAAGAAAATCAAGCATATACTGTGGGGAAAGGACAGTCTCCTCAAGAAATGCTGTTGGCAATCAGAAATGAAAGAAGAGAGATTACAATGATACCACAGAAACACAAAGCATTGTAAGAAATTACTATGAAGAACTATATGCCAAGAAATTTGAAAACCTAGGTGAAATGGACAAATTCTAGAAAAACATAATCTTCCAAAACTCAATGAAGAAGCAGAAAGTCTGAACAGACCAATAACAGCTGACAAAATTGAAGCAATAATCAAAAATCTCTGACACACAAAAGCCCTGGACCAGATGGTTTCACAGGAGAATTTTCAAAACATTTAAGGAAGACCTAACCCTTGTCCTTCAATTATTCCAAAAAAATTCAAGAAGATGGAAGACTCCCAAACTCTTTTTATGAAGTGAGCATCATCCTAGTCCCAAAACCAAATAAAGACATAACAAAGAAAGAAAACTTTAGGCCATTATTTCTGATAAACATATATGCTAAAATCCCCCACAAAATATTGGCAAACCCCATCCAACAATATGTTAAAGAGATCATACACCATAACCAAGTGGGATCCAACTCAGGGATACAAGGACAGTACAATATTCATAAATCAATAAATGTAATATAACATAAAACAAAAGCAAAGACAAAAATCACGATCATATCAATAGATGCGGAAAAGGCACTTAATAAGGTACAGCACCCATTTATGATAAAAACATTCAGCAAACTGGGAATAGAGGGAGCATTCAACATAATAAAGGCCATATACAACAGACCTACAGCCAACATCATACTCAATGGGCAAAAACTTAGAGCTTTCCCAGTAAGATCAGGAACAAAACAAAGATGCCCGCTTTCACCACTCCTATTCAACACAGTATTGGAAGTCCTAGCCACAGCAATAAGACAAGAAAAAGAAATAAAAGGCATCCAAATTAGAAAGGAGGAAGCAAAACTGTCATTGTTTGCAGATGACATGATAGTGTACATAGAAAATCCCAGAGACTCCACCAAAAAATTACTTGACCTAATAAGTGAATTAGGCAAAACAGCAGGATACAAAGTCAATATTCAGAAATCAAAGGCATTTTTGTATGCCAACAATGAAATATCAGAAACAGGAATTGGGGGGAAAATCCCATTTGATACAGCAACAAAAAAAATAAAGTACCTAGGCATAAACCTAACCAAGGAGGTAAAAGACCTGTACGCAGAAAACTATAAAACACTAAAGAAAGAAATTAAGGAGGACACATAAATGGAAGCATGTACCATGTTCATTTATTGGAAGAATTAACATCATCAAAATGTCCATCCTACCCAAAGCAATTTACAGATTCAACTCAATCCCTATTAAGTACCAATGACATATTTCACAGATATAGAACATTTCAAAAATTTACATGGAACCATAAACAACCCCAAATAGCTGCAACAATTTTGAGAAAGAAGAACAAAGTAGGAGGGATCACAATATCTGATATCAAACTGTATTACAAGGCCACTGTAATCAAAACAGCCTGGTACTGGCATAAGAACATACACATAGACCAAAGGAACAGAACAGAGAGCCCAGAAATGAACCCAAGTCTCTATGGTTAATTAATATTTGACAAAGGGGGAAGAAGCATAAAATAGAGTAAAAATACCCTCTTCAACAGATGGTGTTGGGAGAGCTGGACAGCTACATGCAAAAAAATGAAACTCAATCACCAACTTACACCATACACAAAAATAAATTCAAAGGGGACAAAAGACTTAAATATAAGTCCTGACACCATACAAGTCCTAGAGGAAAACATCAGCAGGAAAACCTCAGACATTCCATGAAGCGACATTTTCACTGATATGTCCCCTAAAGCAAGGGACATGAAAGAAAGAATGAACACATGGGACCTCACCAAATTAAAAACTTCTGCATGGCTAAAGGAAACAGCATTAAAATAAAGAGAGAACCAATGATATGAGAAAACATATTTGTCAATGATACCTTGGACAAGGGTTTGATCTCCAAAATATATAAAGAGCTCACATAACTACACTCCAGGAAGACAAAAAACCCAATTAAAAATGGGCAAAAGACTTGAACAGACACTGCTCCAAGGAAGACATACAGAGGGCCCAGAGACATATGAAAAGATGCTCAGCATCACTAGCCATCAGAGAGATGCAAATTAAAACCACAATGAGATACCACTTCACAGCAGTCAGAATGGCCATCATAAACAAAACAACAAACAAGTGTTGGAGAGGATGTGGAGAAAAGCGAACCCTAGTGCACTGTTGGTGGGAATGCAGACTGGTGCGCCCACTGTTGAAAACAGTATGGAATTTCCTCAGGAAACTAAAAATGGAACTGCCTTTTGACTTGGCAATTTCACTGCTGGGATTATACCCTAAGAGCCCTGAAACACCAATTCAAAAGAACCTTTGCACCCCCATGTTCATAGCAGCACAGTTTACAACAGCCAAGTGCAGGAAGCAACCTAAGTGCCCATCAGTAAATGAGTGGATCAAAAAACTATGGTACATTTACACAATGGAATACTATGCTGCAGAGAGAAATAAGGAGCTCTTACCCTTTGTGACAGCATGGATAGAACTGGAGAGCATTATGCTAAGTGAAATAAGCCAGGTGGTGACGGACAAACACCATATGATCTCACCTTTAACTGGAACATAATCAACAACAGAAAAAAGCAAACAAAATATAACCAGAGATGCTGAAATTAAGAACAATCTAACAATAGCCAGAGGGGAGTGGGGAGGGGACAGTGGGAGGAGGGGTTTTCAGGAACAACTATAAAAGACATGGACAAAACCAAGGGAGAGGGTGGAAGCAAGGGAGGGAGGTGGGTTTGTCTAGGGTGGGGGGGAGTGGTGGGGTAAAATGCAGACAACTGCAATTGAATAACAATAAAATAATTTTTATAAAATAAAATATACCAGAAAACTTAAAATAGTATATATTCAATCAGACTATATATATACACACAAAACTTAAAAAAAAATGCTGTTGGGAAAACTGGACAACCAGCGCTGACTGGTATGGCTTAGTTGGTTGGGCATCATCCCACAAAGCCAAAGGCTGCTGGTTTGGTCCCTGGTCAGGGTGCACGAGAAAGGCACCCCATCGATGTTTCTCACATCAATGTTTCTCTCCCTCTCTCTCCCTCCTTTCCCTTAGTAAAGTCAGTAGCATGTCCTCTGGTGAGGATCAAAAAAAACCCAAACAAACAAACAAAAAAACCCAGCAATTATGATTACATATGCTGACAGCTCTAATGGAAAAAGGGGACAATATGAAAGAACAGATGAGGAATATAAGCAGAGAGATAAAAACTATAAGAAAGAATCAAAAGGAAATGATAGAAATAAAAAATACTATAACAGAAATGAAGGGTGTCTCTGATGGGTTCATCAGCAGGTTGCACATACTGAGGAATTAATTACTGAACTTCAAATTAGGTCAGTAGAAACTTCCCAAACTAAAATGCAAAGAGGAAAAAACCCCCCCCAAAATAGAACAGAATACCCGAGAGATCAAGGACAATTTCAAAAGATATAAGGTGGGTAAGGGAAGGTGAACTGCAATCTGAGAATTCTTTACCAAGATGTGCTATAATTTGTAAAAGAAAACCATAAAAACACATTTTTAGATATGATGACCTTCTGAAATCCTATGGCAGTCCTCATTTCATCCCTAAGACTAGACCTTATAGATGAGCTGAGATCCTCAGTTCTGACATCAAAATTACCTCTGAAAAAATTAGTATATTTGAGGCCACTCATTTCAACCATCTTAATCACTGAAATCCCTGGTCCAAAAAAATGCAAATATTGCCAGTCTCTTGTCCCCATAGTCTATTCCTGCTGTTTTCTTCTTACCTAGATTCCTCCCCACTGTTTATTCCTTCCCTCCCTTCTTTCCTCTGTGCTCTTGGAAACCATTCTGCTACTTAATAAACAACCTTTCTCAATTTTTTCAGAGAATACTCTCCAACTTTTTGTCTTAAAAAAAAAAAAACACTTGAATTTCCTTTTGATAATCTTATTGTTTGTACAGCCCTCTTCCATATACCATGACTAGAAACTAGGAGAGATGAAAATTGGCATTTAACTACCTCTCACAATGATTTCCTTACCAATATTTTCTATCTTCCTCAAATAAACAAGAACATAAAAATAAAACCTCCTTTCTTTGGCTTAGGCCACATATAGCTTCAATACCATCCTCCATCTATCATGTTCTTGCAACCCCCAATTGCTCCCATTCACTTTTAAGACTTCAAGGTCTGGTACATAGGGTTTCTCTAAACCCTAAATCCCGCAAAATCATAAAATATTTAAACATAATGAACCCAATAAGCTAGCCTCAAAGCTCTCATTTTACTTTATCCCAATGATCTTTATTCAACTCCTACTATCTAATCCTCTCAGGGCTAAGCAATGAATCTTCAAACTGATTCACATTTAAATGTACTAACTCACTCTGATCAAAATTACATGTTCCTCTAGCTCTCTCAGTAACTCATATCCACCTCATGTATTCAACTTCATAAACAAACCTCTGTTCCTTTATTTTCTCCGAGACTAACAACTCTCCTGACTTCTTTTCTCTCTCTGTGCTGGCTGACACCAATAGTTGATCAACTCCTCTCATTGATTCCCTTCCACTGCTATCTTTCCACCACACCCAAATTCCTCAACCAAGGATCAATTCTATAATTAATCTTCTCCATTCTTGAGTTTTAACACAGAAAAATTAGATATATAGGCTGACATTATAAAATCATCTCTAATCTCAGCTGACTTCTCAGAACTACCTGACAAGTCTTTTGCTCATTCTTAGTCAGCTCCTGTCCTACTCACTGCAACACAAATTCTGAGCCTTCACCAAGCCACTCTCCTCTAAATACCTAGCACCTCCACCAGTCCCCACCTCCCATAGCAGATAATCTTGCTTTCTGCCTCAAAACTGAGCTCTCGGTTTCTTCTGTACAAACTTACTTGTATCTACTCTTGTCCTCTTCTGCTCAATTAATTTTTTTCTTTCAAATCACAGAAAGGAATATAGAAACAAACTGATTCTAATTTAGAATTCTCCATGTAATTCAGTTCTAAATACTGTCATGAAGAAAGTGATGAAAAATCAAATGGTTCATCTAATAAAAGAGACCTGGGCACTTATAAACATATTTCATCAAAAGTTAACATTATTGCAGGAGTTCAAAAATAAAAAATTAGCCATAGCAAGATATTTTTAACAAGCTAATCATAAGAACACAGTATGTCCTTTTTTACATACCTGATAAATGTTTGAGAGTCTTTGGTATAATCTCAGGAGACACCCTCAACATTCTGAGATCTGAAGACTGATACTCCAACTCTCTGTTTGGCTCATGAGGAACAAATGGAGGCAATACAGATGCAAAAGACTGATTAATATCCATATCAGAATGACCTACCTATAAAAAGAGATAAAAAAGATTAATTTTTTTATCTGCTAAAATACAAGTATAAACCTCACTTTTATGAAAATAAATACTAACCAGTTATACCAGTCCTTAAGATTATATTCACAATCATCCTGAATTCATATCCAGGTCGTATCTTGTTTGGTCAATTCCAAGAAGACTCTATAAATTATTCTAAGGGTCTGGAAGTCTGTCTGTACAGAATATGACAGACAGGAGGCCTAGAAAAGCTCCATTACTCAGAGTTTTCTCCTTATAATAGTATGATCACTGCAGAATTTGAACTATGGTACAAGGATTTTTTAAGAGGAAGAGGTGTGTTGTGGAAAGAAAAGAGGGGAGGAGGGAAGAGAAAACAGGAAAATTTTCAAGAAATCCACAAATGTTTAGAAGAACAATAAGAGCATCAAAAAACTGTATCTGTGATCGGTTACCAAAAAACAAAAATCTTCAAATTTCTTGAAACAAAAGTAGTGGGAAATATAAACTGATAGTGAAGTAAAGGCTAAATGCTGATAAAGAAGTTCCTAAACTTTTACCAGATCTCAACAAGTCCTTGCTAAAAAAGGAATTAGTTCCCTGGCTGGTGAGGATCAGTGGATTGAGCATTAGTCTGTAAACCAAAAGGACACTGGCTCAATTCCCAGTCAGGATTCGTGCCTGGGATGCAGACCAGGACCCCAGCTGGGGGTGTGCAAGAGGCAACTGATCAATGTGTCTCTCATATATTGATGTTTCTCTACCTCTCTTCTCCCTCTCTTCCCCTCTAAAATTTAAAAAAAAATAAAAATAAAATAAAAAAGGAATCAGTAGCCATTATTGGTGATGTTAGTACATAAACATATGACTTTTCACCATATTAGGGCAAATAAAATTTGGAATGTGCTCAGAGTTAACTTCAGCATATTGCTATTAACTGAATATACTTTCATTTTTTAAAAATATTTTTTCTCTATATGAAAAAGTTGATACAAGTTACAAAAGTAGCATCAAAAATATAGAAATTATGTTTAACACTGATCAGATTTTGTTTCTCTTTCTTATTGAAACTAACTTCAAAACCTTCTCTCTTGCCAAAATAATGCAAAATCTTAGCCTCAGTTTCACTGAAAAATAGCCAAACAGGGAGAAGGTTTATGGCATAGTGGTTAAGTACACAGATAAAGTTAGTTTTAAATTAGACTTCCCCCACCTACTAAATCATCATAAGCAAGTTCCTTAACTGTCAACCACAAAAATGGGGGATGACAATAATTCCCAACAATCCTACCTAGTAAGACTGACAAAAAGACTAAACAAATTGATGTTTATAAGTAAAATTTAGGGTAGTATTTGAGCACAAAGTTCCACGTTTATCCCCACTGTTATTAGATTGAAAATTAGAATTAAACAATGCCTACTGTAGAATGAAGAAAATAAAACTACCCTAACAGTTCTCCATATTAAAATCTTTTTTAAATCCAACAAATTAAAAATAAGAGGAAAAGTTCATCATAATATCTTTGTTCATCTTCTCTTATCAACTGCCTGAACCTAAAGGTCTAATAGTTACAACTGTAACTAGTAGTTTTCCAAACCATGCTGATCTTATACCTGGGAAAACAGGTAAAGGCAAGTAACATTATGTATAGCACAAATATCTACACATAATATATAAAAATACATAGGATATTATCATATATTATAAGGAAGTGGGACCCAGGTTAGAGCTGACAGTATCAGACAAAAGAGGATGGGCAATGGGACCAGAGGGACGTTAAAGCCAAGGAATACAAAGACCCAGGAAAATGAATCCTTGTATAAAAGAAACACTGACGCAGAATTTTTATTACCCCCTCAAAGTTATAATCTTTTGGTACACACACAGACAATAATGATAATACAGACAGTAAGGGAATGTAATTATACATAAATAAGTTGCTTATGTGAGAATCAGGGAACTAGTTAGCTCCCTTTGGGGACACTAACTAGTTTGGACAGTAACCACCTCAGTATCCTTCCTGGGGAAATACAGGTTCTTAAAATTTTTAAGAAATCTTTCAGGAGTGTCTAAAAAGAAATACTAGAATATTTCCAGGGCCTATCCCAAGGCTTGTACACTGAAAGGCACAGGAGGTAGAAAAAGCAGATATTGATGTCTCCATGAACAAGCTTACACGTTTTAACTCTACCCCAAAGGATCTTTTTTTTTTCAAAAATTTTTTTTACTTATTTGAGAGAGAGAGAAAGAGAAACATCGATTTGTTGTTCCACTTATTTATGCAGTCATTAGTTGATTCTTGTACATGCCCTGGCCAGGGATCAAACCCGCAACCTTGGTGTACTGGGCTGATGCTCTAACCAACTGAGCTACCCGGCCAGGGCCTGTCCCAAAGGTTCTTGCTGGCACAACCTAGAAGAGTTAGGACGCCTCAAGATGAAAGACCTCGGTGTGCCAAAGGATGGCTTTGTCCAAGACACCACTGAACTCACTAAGTCATACAGTCTACAAAATACAAACATTTCTTTTATGCCAATCTCTAACAAATTAATAAACCATACCCCTGCATATCAGATGAGGACCAGATTACAAATCACAAGTTGGTATTAGAGAACATAAACAGGTACTTTTATCCCCATTTTTCAACTAAAATATTTCTTTCACTGCCCCATAAGAGATGTCAAATGGAAAAACTTACAGGCTCTTCAAAACTGCTCTCTTCCTTGGATGGTTGTTGTAAAGCAGATTGCCAGGGCAAGGAGCTGTCACAAATCTCTAGATCATCAAGCATATTTTCTAAACATGCTACCTCAATGCACTCACCACTCAGGTCACCTTGGTCACACATCTGAGAAATAGCAGAAAAATACAAACAAATAACAATGCCATTTCCTGAAACAATACTGGAAAAGATCATGTTTTCCCCAACTGTCATCTTATTGTATCTCACCTCTCTTTGTAGCTCAGTAGATCTTTCACTGCATACAACAGCATTTTCATCTAGGCTACAGCATTCAGTATCATCACCCAGAGTACAGATGTCAGACTCAGACTTCCCTTGCAGGCCTTCTACAAAATAGGAGTCATTTTGTATAATTGTATGTACTGTAAAACTGGATTTGGCTCCCATAGGCCGAGGAATTTCACCTAGGCCTGTATCAGCTTTTAGCAATGTCTCCTGGCCAACTGCAATTAATGATGCATCACTGGTCATTGGTAAAGCACCTTGTGACTTTGCATCATATGCCACCAAGTTTGCTGAAAAGCTGCTTCCTACAGCTGCAGATGGACGTTCAATGACATGACTAGAATTTATATTCTTACCCAAAATATAGTCTGAGGAATCTGCAACTTCTTCAAAGGTTTGCTGCTTTAAATCTTGCAAAAACAAAGAATCTGAAGTCGATACTTTCAGTGGGTAAATAATGTTTGAAGATCCTGCCTTCTCTGCAATGGGAAGAAATGGTTCATTGTCTACATCACACTGAAATAGAGGGCTTTGTGTTTTGCAAAGACCAACAACCTGGCTGTGAGATTTTTCACTTAAAGGAGCAGAAGTGAGTGGCCTAATGAACATTTCCTGAGGAGCACTGGGGAGTAATTCTGCATTAGTATGCCAGTACAGGGAGCTAACACCATCATCCTTTTTATGCAACAATGGTTTTGAAGCTGCTGGTTCAAACACCCCAGGAGTAGACTGACAGTGTGGATGACTAAATTTATCAAAGAAAGAGTTGGCATCATTGTAATTTAATAAGAAAAGATAAGAATTTTTTTGTTCACTATCTTGGCTATAATTTGTTAAAGATTTAGTGATGTCAGTTTGGATTTCATTTCCTGGATTCTCTTTCTTGGAAGGCTCAATAGAGGCAATAACTGCCTCAAAGGCTACATTTTCAGTAGCATTAACATTTTTCCCACCAAAAGTAACACTTGCCTTTTGGTTTCTTTCCTCTTGAAAATACAGTTGTTCTGATGTCTCATCCAAGGTGGATGTAATAGTCTGAAGAGGACTACCACAAGTCTCTACCTTAGAGATATCATGTTCCCTGGAGAGTATATGTGTTTCTGAAACTTTTACAGAATTATCAGGAACTACAACATTTTCAATATTCTGTACTTCTGGAGAACTGGGACACAACTTCAAAAATACTACAGTATTGCTATTTTCCTTTAGTTCAAAACTTTGAGACAATTCTTTCCCCAGACCTTCTTCATTTCTTTCATAACCCTCAAAAGAAACCATCTTTTGTTTTACCTCATTCTCAGTGGAAGCCCTTAAATAAACCCTCTCCAAATAATGACTATCAGACATAAAGGGAGCACTTTTTCCTCTCCCTTCCAACAAGCAATGCAAGACAGAATATGACATTTTATGAGAAGCAACTTCAGGTGGAAAAGAAACATGATCCTTACTGACTGCACATGTTTCTGGATGGTGTGAAGCTCCCTGTTCACTCCATGGCATACATGAAAGGGGGGCACTAAAACCGCCAACTCCTTCAGAAATTTTATTTTTATCAATTGTGTCAGATGAATCTGAACAAGAATCATGGTCTTTACTGGTTAAATATTTTTCTGACTGCTGTAAAGCTTCCTGCTTCCAATATTGCACATATAAACAAGAAGCATCAAAACTGTCTCTTTCTTTAGGAGTTACATATTCCTCCTCAGTGGTATCAGATGAAGTTGAAAAAGAAAGTTGATCTTTATTAGCTAAAGTGGTTTCTGGCTCCTGTGTAACTTCTTGTGTCTTCCGTGACATACATGAACAAAGAGCATCATAACTATCAGAGTCTTTGGGGGTTTTCAGTTTATCAATTGCACCAGATGAAACAGTCTCTTCTTTGGTTCCTTGTTCAGGATATAAAATAGAGCCCTGAGACTCAAGAGCTGTACTCCCTATAAGTGTGTGCTGAGATACACTAAAGTGACTATTAACTATGTCTGAAGCTACTTCTGAGGCTGCCTGGAATAAAGCCTCACTAACTTCCGACGGTCGAGAAAACCATTCTGTGTCTTCAGACTTACCAGGAATCGCCCTGAAAATACACAGTCAAAAATAAAAAAGTTACACATTTAAAACATTTTTTAAAATACCAACATCAAACATACAAAATTGATATAATGATAAAGATTAGTTGAAGTGTGTTCAAAAATAAAGTTCTAATTTCAAATACCTTTAAAGTAGTTAATGACTGAACAAAGCAAATATTTTATAAACAGGTGAACTACCTACCATCCTATGACACTAATATATTCTCAGGCTACTCTAAACCATTATTGCCAAAAAATATGACTAATTTCATATTGGCAAAAAAATGGTTCTTTAAATGAAACTTCAAATTTTACTATTTAAAATGTCTGATTTATCACCTACTATAATTTAAAATTCATTTAACTAGTTCTTTTACTAGTTTATTATGCTCTTGAAAACCACTTACATGATTTAAGACCATGTAAGTGGTTTAAGAGTACCTCCCCCAACCCCCCCCCAAATACAACAATAATCTAATCACCGGTTGACTGTTGTGTACAAAGCACTTTTCATAAAAGTAATTTTAAAGTAATACATGTAGAAGGGCAGAGATTTTTACTCAGTAAACATCTACAGTTTTTAATTTAAGGTGTCTTTTTTGTTCTAAAAGAGGAAAACTTATAATTCTTGGATAATTCCAGACTTGTCTGCCATTATGACTATTTCAAAGGGTATTAATTTAGAATAATTTTTAATTTAGACATGTCAGTTAGAAAAATCTTGTTATTTCATATTCACACCTATCAGACGAGGTTCATTCAGTATCAGCTGACCAAAATGAGAGTGCCAAACAAGTTAGTGACTGTGAAACGAATGCTTTTTACACAATGAGGTTGGGTGATGGAAAGTAAGAGGGGAAATTTATCAAAAAGAAAAACTTAGCATGCCTTCTAAATTAAAATATGCCTGAAATGCTAGAATATATTAGAAATTATTTTTAAATACACTACAGTAACCTGGCTTATCTTTACACATACATATGTTACTATGGCAAACTGCTATGCATCACGTCTTACTTAACTCAGGGTCTCATTACCTTTGGAGTGTGAGCTGAGACTACCTAACCCCTACCCTAAAGTCTCACCTTAGGCTGAAGTCATTAATATTAATAGTAACTAAGAATAAGAAAGAGTAGAAAGGTTGCATGCAAATAAAAACACAAATCATCCTACCTCAGAGGAGCAAAATCTAGATCACTTTGGTGAAATAAGGAATCAAGTCCAAACTCTGGGTCTTGTGTCAAACGTGTCAGCAAAGGCAAATCAGGAGAAGCAAAGTTGTCCTGTATGACTGAAAAGTTTCAAATATGAAAATGTTGGAAATACTAAAAATTAACTTTGTAGCTTACTCACATAATACTTTAAAGAACCTAAACATGCTGCCATCTGGAAGTTTCTACAAGCTTTACTATGGTGACATAACAACAGCAGCAGCAACTACCTGACAAGGTCTGAGCAACTAAACCTACATTTCACTTACTCCTCAAGACAAGCTTGAAGGATCAGTAAGTATTATTATAACCATCTTATAGGTAAGAAACATGATTACAAAATTTAAGGAATATAAAGTAATCTGCCCACATTCAAACAGCAGTAAGTGTTAGAGTGAGATCTGACCCTAAATACTGATTTTCAGCAAGTGCCCTTAACCATCATGAATGCTTTTTTCCATCTTACATCAAAGTGTAGCTCATGGGCTCCCTGGCATCCCCAGGACATTCTCAGGAGGTGCCTATGGTCAAAATTATTATCAAAATAATATTAAGATATCATTTGTCTTATTCACTCTCATTCTCTCACAAAGGTATAGTGAAATTTTCCAGAAGTGATATGTATGATATGGAATGTAGAAGCAGATATCAGAAACTACCTGTTCTCTATGAAGTCAGACATTACAGATTTTTTAAAGTAAAATAATGATACTCTTCTAAATATTTTGGTTTTGAAATATAGCTATTATTCTAAAGAAGTATGTAATTTATGTTAAACGCATTAAAGGTCATTTTTAATGAGTTCTCTTTTTAAATTGGTGGGTTTTAATTTCTAATATGGAAAAATATCAATAACCTACATAAACAAAAGGTCTTTAGAGTCCTTAGTAACTTTAGTGCGTAAAGTAGTCCTGTGACCAAAAAGTTTCAGAGTTATTAACTTAAAAAGAAAAAAATTCTTGTGAATTCCTGAATGCCAGCTTAAATAATCCTTATCAGAATGCCTTTGAATATATACAAAATAGGTATAAACTCCTTATTCCTTATAGCATTCACATAATTACAATGAAAAAAATATTAATAGAAACAAATCTACACAACCAATAGTATCCTATTTAATGGAAGGGTTATATTTTGCTAAAACTAAATGGTTCTTTCAATATGCATGTAATAATACTGTTGCTACAGTTTACTTTCTTGATGTCAGAATGCCTACAACAACTACATATCTTCCCTATCATAACTATCCCAGTCTTGTTTTAATTTTCTGTCTGTCCACTTAACCACCTAGATTGAAAACTCCATGTGAGCTTTATTTACACCTGTATCTTCAGTGCCTAGAAAAATACCTGCTACACTTAGTAGGCATTCAAAATAAATGCATTATTTATTTACTGAATCAATTAATTAAAAAAGAGAAACTTTTACCACCAAGGACTAATTGGTATTTCCTCTTTGGCCTTGACTTTAGGACTCAGTCATAAACCTTTGTAATCTTGTTTTCATAATTTTCATAAGTCCTTCACCCCTCTAAGAATCATTAAGTTTTTTTTCATAAAGATCCCACATTTCTGCACATTTGGACGCTGCTAATAGTTTGGATCACTCTTTTCTGAGATATCCAACTGTTCTAGCACCAGTTTTCATTATGACACTGCCAGTGGGGAGACTAATGTCCCAAAACGATTGCAGTGTTCATGCTTAACAAAACAGCAACGATGAAATTTCTTTGGTCATCAAGATTTATGGATCTGCTCCAAAAATCAAAAATGTTCTGCTTCATCTATGGTAAATGAGAAGACAGTTATAAAACTTTGTTACAAAAAATTTTAGAAGCCAGACACACAATCTCCTACCAAATGCTGAAACGCTTTTTTAGAGAATTTTACTAGACATTTTATTGTGACACAAGCTAATTTTTTTTTTAGTAGACTTTGCACTAATAAATGGCTCTAGAAGTAAGTTCTTTATTTTTAAAAAGATTTTCTTTACTTTTAGAGAGAGTGGAAGGGAGGGAAAAAGAGAGGGAGAGAAACATCAGTGTGACAGAGAATCATCGATCAGATACCTGCCGCATGTATGCTGACCAGGGACTGAACCCGGAACCCAGGCATGTGCCATGACCGGAATCAAACAGCAGCAACTTTTCACTTTGCTGGACAATGCCCAACCAATTAAGCCACACTGGACAGGGTAAATTCTTTCTTATATCAAGTCTAAAACAGCCTTTTTTACTAGATATGTACTCTCATTTTAACCTCTAGACTAGGAATTAGCAAATATTTTTGTAAAAGGCCAAGTAGTAAATATTTTAGGCTTTGCTGGTCATATGTGGTCTCTTGTCACACACATTTTGTTTGTTTTTATAATCCTTTAAAAATAAAAAAACATTCTTAGCTTGTAAAAAAATCAGGCCTTGGCCTGTGGCCTGTAGTTTGCACACTTCTGATACAGACCAGTAAAGTACTCATACATGGTCTGTTATTTTCTGTTAACTGGATTGTCTTCCCAAAAGGCAATAGCTTTCATTTATATATCCCTAGCATCAAACACATAATAGGCACTGAGATAATCTGTTAAATAAATTAATGAATGAAATAAGCTGCTTCCTCTCTGGCACGACAGCTCTTTGAATACCCGATCGTAGCAAAGTCTTCTCTTTCCTCCACTATCATAGTCATCTCCTCCCACAAAAACACTAATGTTGTCAATATCTTTCTTAACGTGTGAAACTGAAATTAAAACTGACTTTGATGATCCACATCACAGAACACATTGGCACTAATATTTTTATTAGAATAGCATTAGCTTATGTTTGAAAAGAACTTAACTCCTATTCCTGCTCCTCTAAAAATCTCTGACAAGACAACTTCATGGTTGAACCCATTTTTCTGACAACAGCTAATTCCAAAAAAATCTGGTGGTAGTATTTTTTCAACTTTTGAAAGAAACTCTGAAGGAAGAAAGAACAAAGTACTATTTGTCTGAACTATGATTTAGGCATGAAAAAAATTTAAATTACCATATTGGTTTAGCACTCATATATATCCGGCAAAGCATTCATATGGTCCAAAGTAGTTAACAGTATAATTTATTCTATTTCCTACTTTGATGATTTGAGAGGAACTTAGAGATTACCTTTTGTAAAGAGCTAATAAGTCAGTTCCATACAGAGAAAAGGAAAGCAATAAGAACTACCCTCAGACAAGTCACTTAACCTCTTATCTCACTTTTTGAGTCTGAAAACTGAGAATAACATATGCCGTAATCAAGTCTAAGAATCTAATAATGAGGTAAGCATGAATATTTGTTTTTTTGCTTGTATTTACTGAATAGTCAAAGGTTTATATATGGTTTACACCAAGAAAAACTTCCACAAATTAGAACTGAGGAGGTATAACCACTAGAGAGGAAGTTATCAACCTGCCTTCTGTGAGCAATAGTGCATGATAAAATGAGAGGCAACTGCACATTTAACATAACTACACCAGCTGGGCTGTATGGAAAAACAAAAATAGCCTAATACCTTTGAGTAGGGTGCTACAGAGCTCCTCAACTCAAGAAAGGATTTCATGGACATGGACAACGGTATGGTTTGCAGGAAGAGGGTAGGATGGTATAAAGGAAATAAATGGTAATGGAAAAAATACATTAAAAACAAATAAAAAAAGAGAAAGGTTTTAAATGTAGGACTTGAAGTCGTCCAACAGTAAGGATTTTAAAAGAAGTATTAATACTAGTTTTTTTTTAAAAAGAGGCATTACCTAGCAATGAAGAACAAAAGAGATCTCTGTTGGGTTCCTTTACTTGATTTTCTGATTGGGTCAATATACCTTCCTCCACAGAGGGGAAGTCTGTCATTTCTGTCCCTTCCTCTCTCACTTTAAACCTGGTCTGGGCTGTATCCGAGGTGTGGGAAGAGTCGATTTCTTGAGGAAGAAAATGCCAAGATTCTGTTTTCTAAAACAATAATTTTGAAAGAAAATATGCTAAGTTATTAACTGAATTAACATAAATATTAACATTCAGATTAAAATATCTACTCACACGTTTCCTATTGGATAACATTCTCATCAAAGTTTATAAAAAGTAAAGCGTTTCTTTTTGTTTTTCACAATATTAACTATATTTTATAACTCATACCCATCTCTTAACAATTTGAATCTGCCAGTGATTCCTGAACAATTGGTTCTCATCAATGAATAAATATGGTTCTATACAATGAAATTCTTAGTTTCATTATAATAATACTGAAAAAAAATCCAAACCTAAAGCTATAATATTCTCTACATGTGACCACTTTTTTGAACTTTTATTAGCTATACCAGTTTCTACTGGACTCTTCGCTCCTCTCAATAACAGTATCATATCATCCATAAATAATGACAGTTGTCTTTCAAATGTTTATATTCTTATATTAGTGGCATGATTCACAGCAATACTTCAAAAAATAACTATGGGAAGGATCAGTTTTTCCTACTTCTAATTCACCACTGGAAGACATCTTATTAAAATGTTAATAAAAATAATTAGTAAATAATTTAAAAGCTAGTAAAAATAACTGGAAAAGTGAAATTTAAGCCAAAAATCATTCTTTTATTTTCATATTGAATTAATTTGGTATACAAAACACAAGCCTAAATGTTTCATTGTCAGTTCTAAAAAAAAAAAAAAACACGTAAGATCACACTGTCAAAATACTATAAAAGTTTCTAAACACTTCACCTCAACTTTTGTACTCATCTCTTGAAAAACCAGTAACAAGAAATTCATGGACTGGCACCAATCCTCAGACCATATTATGTAGCAATGTTAAATTAAAGTTGAATTAAACACTAATGATAACAAGTTTTATAAGGTTACTTTTCTTCTAAATTTGGTATTGGTTAATTAAGAATATTCTTTATATGATGCTAGGAAATCATTCTTTTATTTTCATATTGAATTAATTTGATTAGGAGTGAGCACTGAATTTGATCAAACTACATTATAGCCCCCCCCCCAATTCTGATAAAGTATAGCAATAACTTTCATTATATTGCAATGTCTTTGCTCCTTTCTTATTTGGCAGTGGTAGACCAGACTTTCAACCACATTTGCTAGCAGTCTTTAACATATTCTGTCATACAACAATCATACTAGGATTCATTAATGAACATTTATAATTTTTTAACTTATTTAAACTAATAATTAAAAAAACGAAAAACAAAAACAGTTCACCCTTTTTTCCCACTCCCTACCCCACCCACCCTGAAATCATCAATCTGTTTTCCATATGTAAGGCTTAGTTTTTATTTTGTTTAAATTCCACATACAAGTGAGACGATGCAGTATCTGTCTTTCCCTGTCCCACTTATTTCACTTAGTATAATACCCTTAATGTCCATCCACGTTGTCCCTAATGGCAAGATTTCATTCCTTTTATGGCTGAATAACATTCCGTTGTATGCATATACCACATTTTCTTTATTCATTCATCCATCAGTGGACACTTCGGATGTTTCTGTATTTTGACTATTAGAAATAATAAAATGAGAAGGCAACCTACTGAATTGGGCAAAATATTTGCAATTCATGTATCTGAAAACAGATTAATATCCAAAATACATAAATAATTGGGGGTGCATATATTTTTTTGAGTTAGTGTTTTAATTTTCTATGGATAAACACCCAGAAGAGGAATTACTGCATCATATGGTAGTTCTATTTTTAATTTTTTGAAGAACCTCCATACTGTTTTCCATAGTAACTATCAATTTACATTCCCACCAACAGTGCAGTTCCTTTTCTCCACATCCTTACTAACACTTATTTTCTTTTTTTTTAAAGATTTTATTTATTTATTTTTAGAGAGAGGGGGAGGGAGGGAGACAGGGAAAGAGACATCAATATGTGGTTGCCTCTCATGAATCCACTATTAGGGACCTGGCCCACATGCCAGGCATGAGCCCTAGACTGCGAAATCGAACCAGTGACCCTTTGGGTCACAGGTCAGCACTCAATCCACTGAGCCACATCAGCCAGGGCTCTTTTCTTTTTGATAACAGCTATTCTAATAGCTGTGAAATATTACCTCATTACAGTTTTAATTTTCATTTCCCTTATAATTAATGATATTGAGCATCTTTTCATGTACCTGTTGGTCATTTTTATCTATCCTTTGGAAAAATATCTACTCAGATCTTCTGCCCATTTTTTAATTGTTTGGTTTTTGCTATTGAGTTATATAAGTTATTTATGTATTTTGGATATTAATCTGTTTTCAGATACATGAATTGCAAATATTTTCTCCAATTCAGTAGGTTGCCTTCTCATTTTGTTGATGGTTTCTATTGCTGTACAGAAGCTTTTTAATTTGATGTAGTCCCATTTGTTTATTTTTGGTTTTTGCTGCTTTGCTTTTGGCATTAGATTAAAAAATGCACAGCTAATGCCTATGTTAAAGAGCTTACTGCCTATGTTTTCTTCTAGGAGTTTCAGGCATTACGTTCAAGTCTTTAATCCTTTTTGAGTTAATTTTTGTGTATGGCATAAGATAATGGTCCAGTTTCATTCTTTTGACTATGGTTGTACAATTTTCCCAGCATCATTTATTAAAGAGACTGTCCTTTCCCTATTGTGTATTCTTAGTTCCTTTGTTGTAAATTAATTGACCATATATACATGGGTTTACTGCTGGGCTCTATATTCTGTTCCATTAATCTATGAGGCTGTCTTTATGTCAACACCATACTGGTTGGATTGCTGTAACTCTGCAATATATGGGTTGGCCAAGAAGTTCCTTTGGTTTCTCTTTCCATAAGATGCCTCTAATAGCACTTAGTTGTCTTTAACTTCATTTGAAACAATGTTAGACTGCATTGTGACAATTGTCATATCAGCTTACATTAACAAAAAAAAAACAACTTACCAAAACTGGTGAATTTTTGTGTAGCCATTTTAGTATTTAAGCTGGAAAATAAGCAACATTTTCAGCATATTATGCTTTATTATTTCAAGAAAGGTAAAAATGCAACTGAAACACACACAAAAAAATAAAATAAAAATTTGTGCCATATGTGGAGAAGGTGCTGTGACTGATCTAAGGTGTCAAAAGCGCTTTGCGAAGTTTTGTGCTACAGGTTTCTCGCTGGATGATGCTCCAAGGTTGGACAGACCAACTGAAGTTGAGAGCAATCAAACTGAGACATTAATTAGGAACAATCAATGTTATACCACACAGGAAATAGTCAACATACTCAAAATATCCAAATCAATAAAGTTACTAGTGAAATGAAAACTGTGGAAAAAACCATATGAACTTCTTGGCCAACCCAATAGTTTAAAATTAGGGAGTGTGATGCTTCCACTTTTGTTCTTAAGATTGCTTTTGCTATACTGGGTCTTTTGTGGTTCCATAAAAATCTGGGGATTTTTTGTTTAATTCTGTGGGAAAATAATGCCATTGGAATTCTGATAGAGATCACAGTAAATCTGTAGATTGCTTTTGGTAGTATGAACATTTTAACAATATTAATTCTTCCAATCCCTGAACACAGAATATCTTTCCATTTCTTTGTATCTCCTTCAACTTCTTTCATCAATGTCTTAGAGTTTTTGGTGTACAGATCTTTTACCTCCTTGGTTAATTTATTCCTAGGTGTTTTATTCTTGTTGATAAAATTATAAATGGGATTCTCTTCTTAATCCTTTTTCTGATAGTACTTTATTAGTATCTAGAGATACAACTGATTTTTGTGTCTGATTTTATATCCTGCAACTTTACTGAATACATTTATAAGTTATAATAGTTCTTTCTAGTAGACACTTTTAGAGTATCATGCCACCTGCAAATAGAGACAGTTTACTTCCTTTTTGATCTGGTTGCCTTTTATTTCTTCTACTTGCTGAATTTTCTGGGTAGGACTTCCAACTATGTTGAAAACAGTGGCAAGAGTGGTACCTTGTCAGTCAGCATCCCTGATCTTGAAGGAAAAGCTTTCAACTTTCACCAAAGTATGATGAAATCAAAGTATGAGTATATTAGCTGTGGGCTTGTCATATATTTCAGATATATGATTTTGACCTTTATTCTATTGAGGTACATTCCCTCCATACCCACTTTGTTCAGCTTTTATCATAAATAAATGATGAATTCTGTCAAGTGCTTTTTTCTGCATTAATTGAGATGATCGTATGATTTTTATCCTTCATCTTTTAATATGGTAGATCACATTGACTAACTTGAGAATGCTGAAACACCTTGCATTCCTGGAATAAATCCTACTTGATCATGTTGTCTGATCCTTCTGATGTACTGTTTAATTCAGTTTGTTAATACTTTGTTGAGGATTTTGCATCTCTCTTCATCAGAGATAGTGCCTATAATTTTCTCTTCTTGTGGCATCCTTGTCTGGTTTTGACATCAGGATGCTGCTGACCTCATAAAATGAGTTTGGAAGAGTTCCCTCCTCTTCCATTTTTTTTTGGAAGAGTTTGAGAAGAACTGGTATTAACAAGGTTTGGTAGAGTTCACCAGTGAAGCCATCTGGTCCTGGACCTGTTTGTTGGAAGGTTTTTGATTACTGACTCTTTACTAATATTTGGTCTGTTCAGATTTTCTATTTCATCTTGACTCAGTCTTGGTAGATTGTATGTTTCTAGAAAAATGTCTGTTTCTGCTAGGTTATCACAATTTGTTAGTGTATAATTGTTTCTAGCAGTCTCTTATGATCCTTCGTATTTCTGTGCTATCAGCTGTAACATCTCTTTTATTTCTTTTTTCAGTTAAATCTGGTAAAGTATAGCAATAAATTTATTTATGTTGCAACATCTTCACATTTCTTACTTGGTAGTGCTGGATCAGACTCTTAATCATATTTTCTAGCAGTTTTTTTAGAAAAGTTTATTTATTTATTATTAGGGAGGAGAAGGGAGAGAGGAAGAGAAACATCAATGTGTGGTTGCCTCTTGAGCTCTCCCTTACTGGAGACCTGTTCTGCAACCCAGGCATGTGCCCTGACTGGGAATAGAACCAGTGACCCTTGGATGGCAGGCCAGCACTCATTCCACTGAGCCACACTAGCCAGGGCTCTACCACAGTTTTTCACATCCTCACTCATATATAGTAATAGTAAGATTATAACTAATCACTATTTTAGAATGCCTGCTTTGTTTTGTAACCTTGTTCCATACATAACTTTGTTCCATATTTATTTTACACAAGGAAATTCAATTTTCCTTAAAAATATAAAGGATTTCACCAGTGAATCTATTCAGTCCAGAAACCTTTTTGATGGCTGGTACTATTATAACTTTGTCCATTTCCTTTCTAGTTGCACCAGTCTACCTCTATAAGCTTTAATAGGTCAGAGCTTTTTTTTCCCTCTTAACTGGATTTACTAGAAATATATCCATTTTTTCTATCTGTAATTTAACAATTTTATTATATTTTCTAACTTAGTTATTTGTTCTTCTCTTTACCAAGTTTTCCCTGCTTGTAGTTTTTCTTTATCTAAAATGTTGGTTAAATAATGAATTCACTTGATTTTACATTTACTTATTTGAATATAAAGATGGCATTACATTGATGGTGACCTACATACTTAGATATATAATGTATTGATTTTCATTATTTTGTAGTCTATTACTGGAGTCTTCTTCCTTGACCAACATAAGTGTTTTTTAAGAGAATACAGATTTTTTTCATTCCCAAATGACCAGAATCCATAGAGATGTATTAGAATTAGAAACATTTTCACAAACATTTTCAAACAAGATTTGTCTTTGAAAAGCTATTCTTAGTATTATTTTATTAAATATATTTTATTGATTATGCTATTACAGTTGTCCCATTTTCCTCCCTTTATTCCCCTCCACCCTGCACACCCTCTCCCACCCACATTCCCCTCCTTTAGTTCATGTCCATAGGTCGTACATGTAAGTTCTTTAGTTTCTACATTTTCCATACTATTCTGAACCTCCCCCTGTCTATTTGCTACCTACTATCTATACTACTTATTCTCTGTACCTTTTCCCCTTCTGGTACCTCTATAATTCCTCTCCTGCTCCCACTCCCCTGTTGATAACCCTCCCTGTGATCTCCATTTCTGTGGTTCTGCTCCTGTTCTAGTTGTTTGCTTAGTTTGCTTTTGTTTTAGGTGTGGTTGTTAGTAATTGTGAGTTTGCTGTCATTTTACTGAACATCTTTTTTATCTTCTTTTTCTTAGATAAGTCCCTTTAACGATTTATATAATAAGGGTTTGGTGATGATGAACTCCTTTATCTTGACCTTATTTGAGAAGCACTTACCTGCCCTTCCATCCTAAATGATACCTTTGCTGGATAGAGCAACCTTGGATGTAGGTCCTTGTCTTTCATGACTTCTTTCTAGCCCCTTCTTGCCTGCAAGGTCTCTTTTGAGAAATCAGCTGACAGTCTGATGGGAACTCCTTTGTAGGTGACTGTCCCCTTATCTCTTGCTGCTTCTAGGATTCTCTCCTTCATTTTTACCTTGGCTAATGTAATTATGATGTACCTTGGTGTGTTCCTCCTTGGGTCCAACTTCTTTGGGATTCTCTGAGCTTCCTAGAAGTCTGTTTCCTTTGCCACAATGGGAAAGTTCTCCTTTATTATTTGTTCAAGTAAGTTTTCCACTTGTTGCTCTTCCTCTTCCCTTTCTGGTACCTCTATAATTCGGATGTTGGAATGTTTAAAGATGTCCTAGAGGTTCCTAAGTCTTTCCTCATTTTTTTTTGAATTCTTGTTTCTTCATTCTTTTCTGATTGGATGTTTCTTCCTTCTGGTCCACACTGTTGATGTGAGTCCCAGTTTCCTTCCCATCACTTTTGGTTCCCTGTACATTTTCCTTTATTTCACTTAGCGTAGCCTTCATTTTTCCATCTAATTTGTGACCAAATTCAACCAATTCTGTTAGCATCCTGATTACCAGTGTTTCGAACTGTGCGT